>JAOWBL010001107.1:0-54192 GCA_028564865.1 Zenarchopterus dispar | reverse complement strand
ATATATATATATATATATATATATATATATATATATATATATATATATATATATATATATACATATATATATATACAGTTTTTGCACATAAAAAGGTTCTTCTTTCAGCATAGTAGTAATATGTATGGCAGCAGTTGCAAGGTTCCAGACATGTGTGTTGAAAAAAAGAAAAAGAAAGAAAAAGATGTGTCCTTGGCTGTTAGGAGACAGATTTGCATGTTTTATTCAAAGTGCTTATTATTTTTTCCCCCAAAAGGCTATGATGGAGAGGAGATAAAGTGAGCTGTTTTGGACCAGTGCTACATGTTTTATGCATCTCCTCATTCTAACAATTAAATCAAATGATACAATCAAGATGAAATATACAGCTCAATGTTAAAAAAAATGACATGAAAACCAGTTGAAAAGGATTCCCAAGGAGTGGTAGTGATGGTGCAAAGAAATAAGGAGGCTGCAGTCTGAATGCAATCCTCCTTTTTCGGAGAATCTGAAGAAAAGATAAAAGCTGCAAACAGTTGAAGTTGAAAAGGCCTTGCTTTTAAGGGTGGTGGGGGTATGGCATATGGCTGGGAGGAGAGTTAAAGGTGGTGCAGGGATGCTGGACTCTCTTCAGTCAGTCAGTCAGTCAAACAGACAGACACCATGTCAGAGCCAAGTGACCCAAACGAGACTTGGCAGACAGAGCCTGGGGACCATCACGTTGCACCTCTAACCGGCTCACAGTTGGACTCACTGAGCAGACGTTTCTGCTATCGCGATGACTCCTCAAACTCAGTGAAGCTTTTTCAATACCCCTGCAGATCCAGTTTTTTGTTTGTTTGTTTGTTTTTTGTGTGTGTGTGTGAATGGCAAAAGTCTGTATTTCACTTGTGTTCATGTCCACTTGTTTGTTTTTTTGGTTTGCGAGATGAGCTTTATATTGGATCATTAGCCCCTTCACTGCTCTCCAGTTTGTCATCTTGTCCTGCTTTTGTGTAATTGTGGCAAATATTGACTTTGGAGAAGGCGGCAGGTCTGTCGCTCTTTTCCAGCATCAAAAGGCCAGTGAGTGAACATTACTCCAATAAAGAGAAACAATTGTGCTCTTCACGGCGGGGCTCTGGGAACGGCAGCTGGTCTGGGGAAAAAGACCTGATGCACCTGCTGCTGGATGAGTTAGTTTTTAAAAGGACCAAATGATAAAATTATACCTTGTTTTTATCTTTTTTGCAGCCTCTTCCCCACACAAGTCCTCACAATTATTAATGTTTCATAACATTATGTTACAGAAGACTATTTGTTAAAGAAACTGCAGGGGTCCCCAGTACTCTGAAGATATGTGCTTTTGGGCAAATACTTTTTTAATCCTTCAGCTTTGCTGGAGCGTTAACTAACAGCCCACTTCATATGACAGAAGGATTATGGGTCTTGATTTAAGTGTGAATTTGCACCTTGAGATACTTGTTTTTTGTTGTTGTTGTTTTTTTTAAATCTCTGCAGAAAATGGAAATATATGTGTTTTTACATTCATGCTATAGAATAAGTCTTAACCCCAGGAGGTATTCATTTTATTCCTTTTCATTCCCTCCTCATTCTGTGCAGATTGTCAGCTACAGGCAAAGATATTGATGACTGACTAGTGCGCATAACTCCACAGCCCTCCACTGTCAAACTAATTGGCTGTACGTTTGAATTCAGCCTTGTTCTGGTACATTTTTTGTGCATGTCTTGTCATGGGTTGCATCTGCACCTTCAAGCTGTTTGCATTAATACCACTTTCCATGATATAGCCTGCCAGTAATGTAAGATTATGCAATTACGGCAGTGTGTTGAACTGATGAGAGAATGATGTGTGAATGTGCCACAGGCATTGTGCAGCATCAGTCAATTTGATTACAGCTAGATAATTATTAAAATACTCAAAGGGAATGGTGGGAGAGGAATGTTGTTTCATTGTTGTAAAAATGGAGCAGAAAATAATATTTTTTTAGATGATTTGGTTCAAGAATTGAATGTATATATCCTTGGAGGTGTAGCTAAATAAAATAATGACACAAGCAGCAGAGGAGAAGTATAGCACCAATTCAGTGCCAAATATATTCTAAATCAAAGCCCGAAATCTGACAATAAAAATCTAAAATCTGAGAATCAAAACCCAGAATCTGTAACCAGAAAATGAAAATCAAAAAATGAAAAGTGTTTAATCATCTTTCTCAGTTACACTTTTTTTTCCCTTGCCATCGTTTCTAAAATCCTTTCCGTTTCCGAGCCATCTTTCTCAGCTACTTTTTTCTCTTTTGCAGTTGCGGTTTTAATGTCCATAGTGTTTTATGAAGATTTTTTGTTCTTCTTTTATTGGGTCTGCTTTAACTTTTTCCTTCATCTGCTGGTTTGAGTCCCTCTCAATGAAAAATAAAAAGCAGATGGAGTACATAGTGAGAATGTGCAGTAAGGTGGCTGGAATTCAGGTTGAGGACCTCTCAGAGACAGAGTAAAAAAAAACAAACAAAAAACACAGGCCATTCTTGCCGACTACACTCACCCTCTCTGCAGATTTTAAACTACTACCATCTGGTCACAGATATACTTTGTTGAGGTGCAGGACAAACAGGTTTAAAAATTCACACATGACTGTGTTATTCTGTGAGTGTGGATGAATTTAATTGTCAAGATTGCTGACTGCACAACAAATTGCCCATCTGGGATAATAAAGTTCACCACACCAAATCTGAAACTAGTGTCAAATCAGCACTGTGTCAATCTAGAGCAAGGAGGCGGGACATAGACAAGATCTAGTAGCTCTCTGGCTTTTGAATGTCTCAGGGTCCAACGTCTACATTGCTGGAGGTAAGTTGCTTACGTCATTAATGACATAAACAACTTTATCAATAACATTAACAATAGGGTCAGAGATCGACAATTTACTTTCGCTTGCTGATTCTCCATGAGCGCGACAACAGTTTTTGGTGCTTGACTTAAGGCACTGAGTCATTCAGCAGCCAACGATCTACTAGATCTTGGCTATTTCTCACTTACCTGCTGTAGATCGAAGGTTTTAGAACTGATGGGGAAAAAAGAAAGATGATTGTCCTCTTGGTTAGAGATTTCCATTTTCTGGTTACAGATTCTGGGTTTTGGTTCTCAGATAATGGGTTTTTATTCACAGAAGAGGTTGCAGAGATAAGGGTTAGATGGAGATGGACGACTTGCTGTGGTGACCTCTGAAGGGAGCAGCTGAAAGGAAAAGAAGATGACTGGTGTTGAATCGACGCTATAGAGGAGATGCTGCTTAGAAGCATTGGTTGAAGAGACAGTAATGAAACTATTCTGCAAAAAAAGTACATTATTCTTCATGAATTTTCTTGATCACTAGCATCTTATGGCCTGGTAACTGATCAGCTCTTGGCGGTTGATTGTTTGTACATGCAGGAGGTCCTCTGTTGGGGAAACAACCTCATAATAAGAAGTACTCTGAAATGGCATCTGGTTCGTACACAAAGGATGTAGCACAGGGTGCAAAATCTACTGTAAATCTCTGTATTTATGTAGAAGGACCTTGAGTTGTCCTTGGACTACGAAGGTTTTATATATGCACATTTTTTATGCATGTTGTACTTCAAGGATGGAAGAAGCCTCCTGTCTATTAATGATTGCTCCTGTTTTGTGTGAGCCTCAGACTGCATATCCACTTAACCCCTAACCCCCACCATTTATTTAAAAAAATGTTTGGTCTATTGAGGTGGTACACATACAAAGAACTTTGACTGTCAGACTTTGTGGCTGGATATCAAATTATGCCAGCCTTCATTTCTGCAATGTCGCATTTAACGACAATGGCCAGTTCAACACATGACGGGGGATCAGTACACATGAGGGAAATCTAAGTATTTTAAAATGAAATAATACTTGACTCAGTTTTCTGAGTTGTGTGCATCTTCAAGTATACAACATATATATACACTGTGCTGTGCTTCATGGAGACCAAGTTTGTTGCATCCTTTCAGCCTTGTAATTATTTTTTAAGGTGTCAAAACATGCAGGTCAAGACCCTTTTAAGAAGGTGCTGAAAATGTGCTTTTGTCTGTAGTTTAGTAGTCTTGCTGCCGTTTGTGCTCTAAATTCTCTCTTATTTGTTCTGATACTCATCAAGAGTTCAGAGATCTCTCTCACACACTGGAATGCAATTTTTAACCAATCTTCCAATTTTCTGTTTACCACAGAATGTCCACTTATTTTTCTTTGCCTTATATTTTGCTCAAAAAAGGGATTATTGAGTATCTCTGTATTATTGTGAGGTCCTGACCTTACTGTTTATCCAAGTTAGACTTCTGGTGCACTCCAAGTATCGGGACTGCATTACCAATATGTTGCACCAGGTGTTTAAAGTGCCTTTGGCTTCTCCTGTCATTTTATGTTTTACCAGAATTAAATAGAATATGATAAATCTTAAAATAATTGAACTCTGTAATTTCCAATTAAGTCATCAACAGGGGGTCCCACATTATAGGATTTATCACCAGACTCAACTCCAACTTCTCTTTCTTGTCTTTATTAAGCAGTTGTGGCTCTCATAAAAGCATTATGCAAATAAGTTTCTTTTTATTAATGATAGACAGTTCTTCCTATTTAACTTAGTTGGTTGGTTAAGAGAACTGACAGTTTCTCTCCATACCACTGCCTTTTATTAAACCCTTTATGGTATTGCACCTTGGAAAGGTCAAGGAGCTGTGGGTGTTCTTGTCAAAGTTCAACCAAACTCCACTCAGCAAGTCTTACCAGAGCAGTTTTTTTTTTGTATTTGTCCTCTTTCTTGCTCCTTTGTCCTATTTCTTGCACTCTCATTGGTTGTGGTTTGTGACCACTCACTCAGAAACACCTTCCTATCCTTAAAAATGTCGAACTTGCTAGATACTTGGGGATCTTTGAAACATAGGTTGTGACCATCAATCAAATGCCTTTTTGCTGTTCATATTAACTATTTTTTGAAATGGAAATTTTCTTCCTCCCCAAAATTTCTCTTGGATGAGACAATCAGGCTTAAGATCTTGTAGCCAGGCTTTATACTCAAATGTAAACGTTAATTTAAAGTGAAGTATTGGAAGCTTACTTTTTCATGTTGTGTCTCAGTGAGACAGAAAACATACATCTGTGACACTTTAACTTTTGTCAGTTAGGTTTCATCTTGTTAAATAGGTTTAGGTAGCTTCACTGTTTTTTTGGCACTAAAACTAGGGCACATGGTTATTTTTTTCTGATTCAGTGATGTGGAATTGAGAAGTTCCTCAAAGTAGTCCTTCTATCATATCATCCTCAGGCTTGGTCAGCATCACCCCAGTGTTGGTGATGAACTGCTTTTCCTATCTGAACTGCCTCATGCTTTGCCAGAAACCTTTCATGATCGATCTACGGTCACTTTCCACGTCTTTACTGATCTCCTCTCATGCTAAAATTTCACATCTGCAAGCAGAGACTCTAAAGCTCTCTTGGTCCACTGGCACTCTTCACCTGAGTCCCACAAGCTAGGTTGGTAGAGCCGGTAGAGCTCCCTCTCATTTTAGTAGCTAGTTGTAGATTAGTTCGGTAATATGCTCATTTTTATGACATCCACGGCTCTGAGGATGAGGAGAACGTGGACATCCTCATCTTATCATCAAGAAATCCCACCCACGACTCACCACCTCGCATTAGTTCTGTTTACATTAGTACTGACACGTGATTCAATGTGCCCTCAGAGCTATTCTCTGGGCCGATTCAACATATCACCCCGTGTCAGTCAACACTCTAGATTTGCAGGTTAAACGCAGGATATTCGCTAATGTAAAAGGGGCTGATATGAGTCACGCTTAGTCTGGCCCCAGAACCAATTTGGTTCAGGAGATCCTACCAAGAGATGGAATCATTTGAGCACATTAGCCATGGCAATGATAAGGTGGCAATTAAAGGAGGGAATATCCACTAATGTTAATCATAATTTTGAAGAGAACTGGTTTGGTGGATAAGTATTTAATTGAAACACAAAATTCTGACTAACTTGAGGAGATGAATACAAAGAGAATTACATCATCCAGATCTAGTCAGTATGTATGTCATATAATGGCTTTAATAACGTTTTTATTACTTATATTTCAGGTACCTTTATCTACTTTCTTTGGAAAAAGTTTAAAACATTGTTGTCAAACAAAAAGAGAAGGTGAGTGGTGCAAGAGATGAATGAGACCAGGGACCACATCCCAGACACATAAGGAGAGCTGACAGATAGGTCTGGATTGGAACATGAAATATTTAGCAGCAGTAAATGAAGGAAGGGGCAGGAGGAAGCATCTCCTGTCAAGCCAAGAATGGCGTGACTGTTGTCATTTGCATACATTAATATTAACGTACCACTGGAGTGCTCTGTCACTGGAACATTAGTCTCTTTGACCATCTTCTGTTTGCTCCTCGTCATGGCCTTGCAGGTCATTTGATATGGCACTACCACTTTGGGTTTGATAAATGAGTGTGATAGATTCTTAGTATGTTTTACCTTGAGTATATCTCAGATAGTTTTATGTTGTATCCCATGACTATGAGTACTTTTTATGCAGACATAAGAGCCGTACACCTGTAGCTTTTCATATAAACTTTCCATTTGTGCTCCAATGTTCATATTTTGTTTAGACCCAAAAACAAGAAGTGGCTAAGCAGTGCGTGGAAAGAAGGTAGAGAGTCAAAAAGAAAATGGACTTTGATGCATTTTCTTTATCCCTTACATTATTTCTTCTTTTGAAATTAGGTGGATAGCTTACAGACAAAGCAACCCATTCTGTTGCAAGAATCGCTGTCTTCGCGTGATTAGGCATTTTAAATGTGCTGTCTACGGATGAATGTACCATACAATACCAAATCAACAAACTGCATGGGTTTGTGTGTGTGTGTGCGTTTGTTTGTTTTTTGGTTTATTCCTTCTGTTTGGGTGCAGTCACATCTGTATGAAGGCTGCTACACAAACCACAAGAAGACTCCTCACAAAGGAGAGTCTCAGTGTGATTAATTACCAGAAACGGTTGGACTTACAGTATTTAAATGTTTGTCGAAATAATGGGACAATATAACAACTGAAATGCTTCCTCACTTGGTATCCTTGGTTACAGAATGCTGTAAATTGAATATTCCAGATCAACAGCCCTGTATTAATAACTGACAATAAGTTAATGAAACAAAACTTAAACTGCATCTTGGGTTCATGCTGTTATTCAAATAAAAGTCAGAATCATCGTGTGTATGTGTGTGCATGCACGTGCATGTGTCCCCATCGAAAGATGGAGGGGAATGAATAAACTCTGGACATGCTGCTATACTCCTAATGACAATTGTCAGTTGTGAAAATGACACGATACATACGCAGGAAACTGCTCTTGAGTGAACAGTCTTTGAGTTAGAGGTCAGAAAGTGTGAAGTTGTTGGGTTGCTAGAAAGAAAATGTCTGGAAAACTGTTCTCTGTCTGATTCCATGTTGTAAGGATTTCTCTTTCGTCAGTTTAGTGTCGTGCTTGTTGAGGCGGCATCATATGAATCTGATGTCAAGTATTTGTATATAGATGTGATTTGTTAGATCAGTAGAGTTTGTTGTTAATGTGAAGCAGGATAAAAAATTTGTTTTGCTGTGGCATTAATTTACGAGTAGACCATCATAGATCTGCTCCAAATATGAGATCATAGGTCTTATTAGTTACTGTTCATATGTGTGATTAGTACTAGGAAAACTACATGTTCATGTTGTGCAAAAAAAAAAAAAAAAAAAAAATTGTACCAGAATTCAAGCATATGTTGGTTTTATGAAACCATCAATCAAATAAGTGTGACAAGTAACAATGAAACATTTAGTTTTTTGAGCTATCTTTTTTTTTACCTATTCTTTGAATGGATTGCATTGGATTTTATGTATTTAAAATGGTTAGAAAACTGGAAGACTTTTCCACCATCTCATTTGCTTGACTGGAGCACATCAAACTGAGTAGGTGTCTTTCACGAATACCATTTTCACCAATCAACTAAACAATTTAGGCTGACTGGGGCTTCCAGGACGGGTGCTTTAAAGAGAAAGGAGCTAAAGCAGACTGTTTTAAATAAAAGGTTTTAGGTTTTAGATATGGTGACAGAGCTGTTTCAATAATGTGGAATTCAATCTGTGAACACTAAATATATTACAGTTGATCAAATGAATTTCTGAAAATTCGATGGGCACTTTAAAAGGTTCATATTGCAAAAACCTCTTCAGAAAGTCCAACGCGACAAAAAAATAATCTGTTTCTGTCCTTTGATTAAGATATTAACTTAATCACATTTGTGTAATGTATGAGACGAGTTCGACTTCTGAGATAAGGATGTGGAAACCAGTGGTGAGGACAGAAATGTAAAATGTTTTTACCTTCGCCTCTCTTGACCACTTCTGCCCCCATATTACCTGGGACACAGAAAACAGCAGAAAACTACTTCTTTTTTTACATGTCGCATATCAACTGAGTAATCACAACGTGATTAATACAGACAGAAGGGAAATACGGACAGCAGTAAAAGACAAACGAAGTGAGTCTGAGTTTGAGGAGACAGAAGTCATTTTCTGCTGTTATGTGTAACTGATTGAGGTACATCTGTCATTCTCAGAGTGACCTGCATGAATGGCCGTGTGGATGAAAACTGTAGTGTCCTATAAACCTTCTATATCTCTTTAAAATACATGATTGTCTCTCTGCATGTGTGTGAGATTCTTTGACCGTCGAAGCACAGAAATAATCTTGTCTTTCTAGATTTTTTTGTTTCGGTAAATTGGTCTGAAAGCGTCAGAACTTGTCACTGCTGGAAAGCATCGATTATGACACACCGCGACAATCTGCTGCCTGCCTGTCAGACTGTAACTTTCTCCTCAATTGATTAACATGCTATCCTTTTATAGATTAAAAAAACTGAAGATAAAAATTCAGGATTCCCATCTGACAGTCTTTGACCTACCAGAACCCAACACAGTTCTCAGCTACCTTTTCTGGTCTCTGAAAATTCATCCTGTACAAATCTGGGATTAAAGGGATGTGCAAAAAAATATGCTTATACATATGTACATATTGACATACATATCTTAAACTTTGATAAGCAGAACTTCTGATGAAAAACAATACATAGATTTTAAATTGTGTCTTGATTTTACAATAATCCACAAAGGACATGTTCTGTGATGTATGAAATAACTAGGCTACACACCGTGATTCAACAACTTATTCAATTCAATTCAACCAATCTTTATTTATATGGAGACAAATCATGACAAATGTCATCTCAAGGCACTTCAACAATACAGTCCAAGTCTTTCCAAATTAGTTCAATAAGTACAAAGTTAATAAAAATAACAATAGTAATTATTGCTTTGCTAAGGAAACCCACAGATTGCATTAAAATGTTTCTTCAACACAATCGCCCATCCTGAGCAATGCTGTTCATGTTTTTTTAATAACACTGTCATTAACATTAATATTTAACATAATTCAGGTCTGTGGAGATACGGTTTTTGGCTCTTTTGGATAGTTTTTTTAAAACCGTTTTCCTCAGTATTGCACAGTCTGATCTCGGATGTGAACATGATGGAAGGTCCACTTCTGGGAAAATGAACCTCCACGTTTAGAGGTGATGAGCAATTAATTAAGTGCTGATGATCAATGAATCGGGTGCATTTGTTGGCAGCACCTGGACGCTCTTATCCCCTTAGTATAGGAGTGTGTATTTAGTTTTTCTCACAGAATGTTTCTTCGTTGTGAATTCATTTTGGTTAAATAAATCATGGCTTGTAGCATATGTCATGTGCTGTGGCTCATTTGAGGCTGTATTTAGCCAAATTTGGCCTGAAGACAGCTGGAATAAACTCCGGCGGATCTCTGTTAGCATTAACAAGAATAAGCAGGTGTGGATGATGGATGTGTGTTTATCTGTTTGCCTAAGTGTAGGATAAAATAAAGTCAGTTTGTTTTTGGATTTTTTTAAAGGTTTTCTCTCACATCTGTTTCACATTCATTAAGCAGTGACCTCTACAGAATAACTTCTTAAATATACTTAAAAAAATCCTTTATCTCATTTTACAGCACATAAAGTCAGGGCTTACACGGCTGAAGGAAAACGTGGTTGTGCCATAGAGTTCTTTTTATTACTTTAAACAAGTGTTTTCACAGCTCAACATGTATATTACCTCAAATAAATTGTGAACCGGCCTAGGTCTTTATTTGTCTTCATGTTACATGTATTCATTATAAATCTCACAAGACGCAAACAGATCTTTTTTTTGTGAACATCCAAATTATTAAATTTATATCAAATTTCACAGTTCTGTTCTACCTCTGGCTTGACCACATCTCTGTCCCGTACAGAACAGCTTAAATAAGAGTTACATATAGACTGAATGCAGTCGAGAAAATCAGTTTGTTCTCGATCACGCTGATGTAGCACGTCTTCAAGAGGACAAATCCGGAGGAGAGTGAGCAGGAATAAACCTTGAACTCTGGAAAGTTTTATTCCATGGGTGGTTTCCTTTTCCAGCTGACACTCACTCTGACAGCTTGACGTGGGTTTCGGTTCAGTTGTGTCAATATATAAATGAAACTCAGTCATTCTTACTTGCATGTTAGTGCAGACACGAACACTGACAGTGAAACGCACTGTCCACAGTCTGTCTGTCTTTCCATTGGTTTATTTATAACAAGTCTGTTCATCTCTCTACCTTTTATGAAGAGTATTAAAGTCACATCTGCCTGTCGGTCTGTCCATCTGTTTATCTATTCATCTGCCATCTAAACCATGGTTCTGTTTGTCCACCTGTCATTCCATCTGTCCAATTGTTATATTTGCCTGTTAGTCGTACACTTGTATTGCTTTGATCTAAGAGGCCATGCTATTCACTATACTTACAAGAGCATTATGTATGGGCCATTAACGTGTTATTGTGTTGTTTCTTCTTTTCAGCATACATTTTGAAATCCGCTTTTTCTATTTTTATTTTCATTTTTTATTGAAATCTGTGTATTTAGGCCCTTTAAAGTTTCCGATAAAATAAAATTAATGAACTCTTCTGACTGATAATTAGTTTTAATGTTAGCTTGAATAATGACCTCAAAGTTACACAGACCGGTAATTTCAGAATTAACCCAATAGTATTCTTCTCGATTCTCCTGATGTTTACATTAAACCTATAACTCCTGAATTGTCAATTCTTTTAGTCTGGAAACATCTCAGTGTTAATAATGATAATAATCATAAAGCACAAATGCATATAATTCCTTTTGAAAGTAAAAAAAGATGCTTGAGTAAGAAAAGAACAAGTGGATTCTGGTGAATGGTCAGCTCCTACAGCAGGTTGTCTTATGACAGCAAGACCAGCAGCTAAATGCAAAAAATTCTAGTTTCTTTACCAAAACATTGTTTCTGTAGTTGGCTCCTGGTCTCCTGGTTTATTTTTAGAAAAAATAAAAATAAACAAGAACAGATTGAACAAGTTGACTTTATTTTTGCACTATATAGGTGCTGGATTTTTTTTTTTTTCATTTTTTTTGCATGATTTCACAAGACCACAATCACATGGGAATTCATCTTGCCCGGCTGCAAGTTATCCATTTGTTATCAAAAATTGTTGTCAATCACTCAGGTTCAAACCAACTGGCATACTTTGCTGATGGGTTTGATGGCGGTTGTCAGCGGCAACGCTGATTCACTGCCTGGTTTTCTTTTGAACACTTCTTCCATTGTGAAAATGATGAGAGTATGCTTCATCTGATCAACTGCCAAGTATTTTTTTATTTATTTATCATTTTCTTTTTTCAGAGACGCTTCCCTTTTCCAAAGGATTTTTGTGGTTGGCACCCCAGATGGCTCTGCCGAACAAATGAGCTAGTTCATCAGGTTAAAGTTCTTAACATCAGAAATGTTTATATGTACAGAATTTCTTGTTCAATGGAAATGTACAGTGAATCTGATTTAAGTTGAATTTGTGACAAGACAGGAACCCCAGACCATGAAAAACAAAATGTCTGATATATATATTGGATATTGCCAAAGGCTTTTACAAAGCAGATTGTTTTGAGGAAGTCTTTTAAGGTAACTGGAGAGCAATAGAGAGCCTGAGTTCAGTGGGCCACAACTTTCATAAAATGGAGGCTCTAATGGAAAAGGCCAGTATTTTTTTGTCACAAATCATCGCCTGGGAATAGTTAGCAGGGAGCAATCTGTGAATCTCAATGGCTGAGAGAGCATATACCAGGTCAATAAGCCTGACATGTATTTAAGGGGGGGAGGCCATTTAAGACTTTGAAGGTGAGCTAAAATCAATACAAAATATAACAGGGTGTCAGTGCAGGAAAACGAGCACAGGGGTGAGGTGTTGGTGATTTTAGGTGCTGGTTGTCAGAGTAACAGCAGAGAGTTGAACCAACAGGAACCTTATTGTTGTTTGTTTCTTTAGTCCACTCCAAAGTACTGAAAAATATACCAGGTGACTCTTAAAGTTAGTTCAGGCAAGATTTTATGCTTGCTCTCTCCCCTCTGCTTGGTCTGATCCAATTAGTCCATCTTATTTTTATGGCTATTTAAGGAACAGGAAGTACTAGCCCCTCACGTGCCTTCAGATGTCCCTTGTGCTCAAAGCCTCCGCCTTCTCAGCTCCACTTCTGGGTTCTTCTATGGAAGAACATTTAGTTATTTTCATTATCCCCAATATCTCTATGTTTACCTTACAAGTGGGGATGTATTTGATTAGCATCTAGACCCCAAAACGCAATTGTTTCGTCAGTAGGAAAGCCTTTGAAGTCTTTATTACAACACTTTGTGACTGAAATAGACAGCATATGTATCGGACGTCGAAAGAAGTCACCCGATCTTTGTTTTAAGTAAACAAGACAGGTCTGCAACATGCATGTTTGACTTCCACATCTAGTTTAACATAATATGAGATGAGGTTTGGATGATGGTCATCCCTGACCATAAAGACATTTGGGGCCATCCAGGAGTTTATAGTTTGGATTTTATGTCTGTCTACAATTATAGGTAGAACTTGGAGGAGGAATGGAGATTCCACATGCCCAAGTTTTCTTTTCCAGAATAAAGAGAGAATTGTTGCCCTACACAAATAATTGTAAATTACATCACCTCAACAATCCATGTAGGCTGTCTGTGTGGGTTCAGTTACTACAGATGGTTAACAAAAAATACAAAATTGCAGAAATTGAGGATGACAGCTATTCCCTTAGTTACCAACTCAGAAATCAGACTCTTGTGATATTTTCCTTAATTTGTTCCTGGTGAATTAAGTTTGAGGACTATGAATTCCCTGTGGTGGGTGAATGCATCATTAGATGAAGTAACAGCTCTGTCAAACCACTTCCCTGCAAGTTTCTCAGTGGAGTCAGAGCACTAGTAAGCTGCATTTAGCTCAGTAAACATACATAGTTTTGTGCCTCTTTAGAAGAGAAAGACATCAATGAATTTGCTGAATTTTTGGAGCAAGTCTCAGACTGGATGTCCATTGCACATGTACTGCAGTATTTAGATTCTTCTGGGTTTTAGCTTTACTATTTTGATGCAATGAATCAATGCAAAAAAATTCAACGAGATAGCCAGAGAAAAATCAAAGACTTTTTATCTCATTGAAATATGTGACCTCATCACGTTGCATAGAAAATAAATAGGAT
This sequence comes from Zenarchopterus dispar, assembly GCA_028564865.1. Lineage (NCBI taxonomy): Eukaryota > Metazoa > Chordata > Actinopteri > Beloniformes > Zenarchopteridae > Zenarchopterus > Zenarchopterus dispar. The sequence continues at coordinate 40,516 of JAOWBL010001107.1, read as the reverse complement.
GTGAGTAATTTCTAGCATGTAGTGCACATCCGCCGTAAGAAGTCTGTGCTTCTGTTAACCACATGGTTTTATGTAATGGTGGTCTTGTGTTCTTCAATCGCCTTTGAGAGAAAAAAAAAATCATTGCTAGATCCGACAAGTGTATTCTAGTCAATGCAATTGTTTCTACCAGAAGTCCTAAAGTACGGTTTAGATGCATCCCAGAAGACACTCTCTACCTTCTTCTGCAAAGGATATGCCCTGACTCTATTTCAGCACTTTGCTGCAGCAGATTTGTGTCAATTTACACACATCAGATTGAGCTGTCTGGATGTCAGACTCAAAAATGGCACTGAGATCACCTCATGATTCTCACATGATCTCGAATCCTTCGGGTATAACTCCTGATCTCATAAATCCAGCTGAGCAGGCAGCAAACTTTATGTCACTTACCACAAACCCGAGTGTGAATTCTGCTAATATAAAGGGTCATGTTTTGATTTGCATCATTCAGCAGCTTGAAAAACCATAGGAGATGGAATTATGTCCTTTTCCTTTCCTAAAGCATTGTTCTGTTTTCCCTAAAGGACAAAATAAAGAGATCATTGATGCTTCTTTCTTTAAAAACTAAAGAGCTAATTTGACCAGACCTTCTGAGTAAACCTGCCTGTCACATCCAAGGAAAAAAAAAGATAAAGTTGAGCATTTACACCTGAGTCAGTGTGCTTCTGTGTGCATGTGTTTGGTTACATCTTTAATGGAGCATGTGTGCCTTTTGTGCAGACACCTGAATGGAACATAACAGACAATCAATAGACATGCTGCTGCTTCCTGAGCCAGTGAAACTGTATGCTATCCTTTTGGTTTTATAAGAATGCAGTCATGTGTCTGTAAGACAGATTATGTGATGGCCATGAGACTCTTGCCTTCCTGACTATACAGTTACACTGTGTTCCTTCAGTACATTCGTAGTTCTTCCATAACCCAGCTGCCACACACACGCTGACATCGTCTCCTCCTTGATCACTTCATTAAACAAATAGAGGAGGACCATTGAGAAGCTCCCTCCCTTCCTCCACCCTCTGATTGCTGGGAACAGCAGTTGGTTACAGGAATCTTCTGGATCAATGACTAGAGTAATGAACAAGACTTATACACACCTAATGATCTTTTGGATCAATACATTTGACACCAAGAGTCAATGCGATGATACACACCTGCTACATGTTTTAAAACCTTCCTGAGTAACACAAGTGCACACATGCAGACTATTACAAAACCAGGCACTGTCACGATCATCCATCAATTCTGACTGAGCATTTATTATTAAGAACATAGAAAAATTATTTTTCTCTCTGGGATACTGAGTGAAGGCAGAAGAAAATGAAAGCAGAGAATTTCAAACCCTTTATAGCTCTAAACTACAGAGCTAGTTTGAGGTTCTGTAGATGTTGTTAATCATGGAAGGCTATCCCAAGTTCAGTCCAGTTAACCAAAACATTCAGCAGAATCACCAAGAGTCCTCTTGAACTCATGTTTCTAGAGGGAACGTTGACAGGCACATGCTTCAAAACATGGTCACACCACAGTCCTCAGTTAAAAACTGTGAAATAACTTTGCATCCCTAGCCTGTTGCTTTGTTTCAAGGCGCATCCACGTGATATAATGGGAACCCCAAACCTCGATGTGTAGCTTTGTAGACTAACCACGAAGAAGTCAGGCATCTTAACTTGGTTGTGCTGCACCATTCTCAGTTATTCTTCATCATCCTTCATCTTCTCAGCAAAAAGTAAAAACCAGTCCATTATTTTCTCTACCTTGCTTTCTCCATCACAGTCCTCTTTGGTTATTTTGGTACGTCTTCCATAATGAGCATACCAAGCATGTTGATATGTTAGATATTGAGCTCATTTGCAAGTTTCCATCATCAAATTATCTTCTTCTTCAGATTTAACAAGGTAAACTATTATTGTCATGTAGAAAGACGCAGAGATGATTGAGGAACAAGATAATCTGCTCTTCCACCTCAGTGAAGAACGCATTACACGTGTGACAAAATGACAAACTTGTCGTGCTGATTTTACTCACAAAAAGCGCAAATTAGAAACCCATATCTATTATCTGAACTGTAATATTCTCCCTCGTGATCTAATGTTCAGAAACTGCAGGGGAACAAGTGAGTCCAGGTGTAAAAAAAGAAAAAAAAAGCAAATCAAATATGTTATTACTGTGGGTGAAGAGTTGAGTATAATAAGAGAAAATGCATGTTCTATTTCACACTGACAGCAGCATCTAATTGAAATAGAGCTGCTATATCAGACCTGATGCTCATTTTCACCTTCAGTTCTTCAGGTTGGAGGACAACAGCGAGAGCATACTGTAGCTGTCCTTTATCAAGGAGATTTGGGATTATTTTTGGGAAGATGCTTAGTTACAAGCAGAAGAGGTTTTTCTTAGAAGGCTTCAGTCAGCAGGTGTCCTTCATTGCCTGCGAATTACGTGAACAACACAAACAAGACTCTGTCCCTGCTCCCAACTGCGTTATCATGCAGTGTTAATGCAACTGTGACATTTTCAAAAGGGAACATGGACTCCCTTCAGATGTTAATATCTTGTTATGCTGACTCAAGACACTCCTCATTCTCACTCCCAGAATGTCAACAGGGCAGTACCTCTAAGATGCACAAACTGTGGGGGGTGGGAGGGCAAATAGGTTGTGGTGAATAAGTCCAGGAGACCAAAGTTGGACTCTTATGAGGTTTTTCCCTCTTTTCTTTAGAACCCTATGAAAAACATGTTCTCACTTCTAACTCCTTACATACTGATTTTTTAGCCAGGATCTTGAAGTGACAACCATTAATACACTTTGTAAAATAGTCTGCGCTTATGTAGTGCATGTTTAATCTTCTTTTACAAAGCACTTTGCAATGTGTTTCATATTCACTCATTCAGGAAAATGCTCATACAGTGCTTCTTATTATATGTTTGCACGCTATTTACTTTATGCAGTGCTACTTGTTTAATCACACCCTGGGAGATAAATCTGGGTGCAAAGCAGATTAAATCACCAACATCTCTGGTTGCAGGTACCGCTGAAATGCAAGATTTAGGTGGACTTTACCTTGAATATAATAGAATGTAAGATGACCTCTAAATGACAGTATCCCCAACTGTTTCACAGAGCTGTAGCCTCATCTCCACCTCAAGTGGGACTTTTAACCCTCAGGTAAAATTCATGGGCTTTACCAAACATGAAAGATGCTAACCCTTCACGAGCCTCGTTCTGCTGTTTGTTTCTTTATTTTTTATTTTATTTTTATATTTTTCCACTGACACATAGTGCATGATGAGGATGAGGGATTGAATTAAGGAGTAAAGATCTGATGTACTGTGTTGCGTTCTTTAACTAGGCTGCATTTACAAACAGGTATTTTAGGAGTTTTATTTAAGAGTTTTATTTTGATAGAATTGGGATATGATTATAAAAGGATCATATCACATTGAATCGATTTGTAATTTAACTTGATTATATTTGGATTTAATTGGACTGTACCTATATGAACTGCAGAGAATTTAACTGGTTTAATGACTCCAGCAGATCCCCATGATGACCCTAAACTGGACTGCGCTCATCATAAAAACAAAATTATTACATTGATTATCTTGTTTGCTTTAGTTGTAATGTGCCTTTAGATGAAAGGTTCTGAATTGGTGCTATAAATTAAATCCATACTTTGTAACCTCGTGAGCAGGTTTGACAGAAAGTAGGGAACCACCCGTGACTTCTTGACATCACAGAGACAGCAGAGAACAAGTTTGTCAGTTTAACGATGTGGGAAAGTGGTTTTTATCACAACTTCTTGTGCAGTGTCAAAAAGTCGTGTTCTTATTGCTTTAAGCGTCAACTAGACATGTGGCATGTTGGGAGTGAAACTGATCTTATTATACAAACATCAGAGTCGTCAGTCGTCACACCACAGGAATAAAGGTTTGACTCATATACAGCTCTTTTTTATTTATTTTTTTCCCGATTGCTTACTTGCCGGTGTACTTTGATGTGTTTCTTAGTGAAGAATGAACACTCCAGTTTAACAACTCATTTGAGTGTTTTTTAAAAATTTTTTTGATAACTTAGACTCAAGAACCAAAAAATATACTTTTGTAATATTGTATTTGATAGACAGATTGTGTCTCTCAGAGGTGAATGCTCAGTATTAGTTATTTCATCTATAATGGAAAGCATCTCTTCTAACTTTAAAACACATTTTTAGAACCTATATTTTTGATTTAAATGGCTTCCAAGTCATAGCTCTGGTGCAAACGTTGCAAAACAAAGGTTAAATATTTAATGAGTGGGCTGATTGTTATCGATCAGCATATGTCTGGCTAATGGATCATATTGCTCATTTTCTTCAGAATAATTAATCAGAGGAGCAGCTTGAGCATTTGTGCACATGTGCTGGAGAGTGACAGCGTGACAGAGTTGATGAATGACCAAAGATTCTGCAAATTTTGGATTAAAAAAAATTATTGCACTACCTAAACTTATCACATTGAGAGGACCTGCAGGTGTTACAAGTTGTGGTTGTTAGAGAGAGTTATCTTTGTCAAATCAGCTCGGGTTAGAATCAAAAACAAAAATTCTGTCTTCTAACTTGTATCGTGCACTCTGAATCTAGCCAGTTTGCTAAATATAATCCAGCCATATAATTATGAAAATATATATGATAGTAAGGAAAAGTTCCTCACAGCAGGAAGCATATCATATCACTAAAACATGTGGGATTTACAAAGACACACTAGCTGCTGCAGAGGGAGACATTGTGTAGATGTTTTAGTTTATTTTTAATGCACGTCTGTCAGCATAGTTATTAAAATTGTGTATTCGTTTCCAGCTTATTTGCTGCTACTGATATGTGATGTTTACTTGATTTTAAATTCTCCAACAAGCTTTGTGTTTTGAGGTGACGCTCTAATTTGTTTAAAGGAAAGGAAAAAAAGGGGGAAAAAGTATTTCTTGTAGGATGAATAGGCATTCCAGCTAATAGAGCTAGTCCTTATAAAGCTTAAATAATGATTAAGCTGATCCCTTCAGGAGACGCCAGATTAATTAACGTTCCATTGTCAATAGTCGCTTGTATATTAATGAGCCTGGAGGAAATGAGTTAGAAGCGTCTTGGCTGAGAGTGCCAAGAGGGACAGAGGAAGAGGACAGCTTAGACGCAAGCCTCAGACCAATGTCCTGTATACTCTAAAGAGTTTGTAGTTTAGAAACATGTAAAGCGTGCACACATCAGAGACATCCAGCTTACACGAAACACACACTCAAACACACACACACAAGTGTACTGAAATATATGTCAATCCAGCACTCATGCAACCATATTAAACAACCATATTAACATACGACTATATTAAATAAATAAACAAAAAGCCATTTGCATTGTGTAAAATTAAACTTTTCAGGTTTATAGGCTCAGTGAAAAGCTCAGATCTAAGTGAGTTATTAAGAAAATTGCAGCATTTTTCAATTAAACTCACAACAATGTTTAATGGAGACAATGTAATAAAACAGGAAATTAAATTTTATGTCTTCTACCAGTTTTTCTCAGATTCACTTGCATTATTTTTTTTAACTGCTTGAGTTGTTTGTGCAGGAGGATACATTATGTAACATACACTGTAGTTGCCTTACCTTATTATAAGGTAAGGCAACTACATTGCCTTATTCCAGTACTGTTCCTCCATCGTCATGATGGAAACACTGTTACTTTCAAATATGTTAGAAAAATGCTGGAATCACCACCATAAAATACTGGAATATACTAGTCATCTCATTCAAGATTTATTCATATACATGTGTGTTTTAATTATTTTTTGTGCAGCAAAATAATAATCCAGGTATTTTGGTTTGATTTTAAAAGATACCACAATAATGTATGTTAGTAATATACACATATTCCTAAATATACTTGAAATATTTTAGTGGCCTTTACTCTATGTGATTGTCAGTCCACATAACAATGTTGTCGTATATCATTAAGTTTTTGGTCTTGGTGGTTTGTCTCTTTTGGTCTATCTGTACATTTCCCCTCTATAACTTTTATTTTTCTACTACTTGGTACAAATTTTGACACAGCTGGCTGGGAGCAGCTAGCATCTTCTGCCACATTACTTGTTGAACTACCTTCTGGAACGAGTTTTATTATTATATTTTTAACCGACAGCTCTCAACAGCAAAACTAATTTGTGTTTTTGAAGTTGTACATCCTTCCTTGTTCCTCAAGACAGCTGGGATACTCTCCAGCAGACCTCCAGGACCCTGAATAGGAAGAAGTGGGTTTGGGTAGTAGATGGATGGAGTTCTGCAGTTTTAGAAATACAAATTGCAAAGTCATTCCATCCTTTTTCCCCCCCATACTTGTTCAGAGAAAAAGGCTAAGATTTTTGTAAAAGCAGGATGTTCAGCTGTTAAATGAAATAGATTTGTGTCATATCTGTGATTTTTCTTTCACTGCAAAATATAATTGCTCAGTGAACATTCAGTGAGGGCGATCCCATAATTTTGCCAGGACTTGTAGGGGCTCGGACTACAATTGCAGGGAAGTCCTGGCATGTTTTTTTATGTATTTATTTAAAAGTTTAGTATAGAAAATGTTTTCTGTCATGCAAAAGTATCATTGGTAGAGAAACATGCAATCATGCGTCTTTTTCCTTTTCTTCTCAAGAGTCTTGATGTTGTGTGGTCTTAGGATTTTGGTGGGCCTAAACAATTATGTTTTGTGGGCTCAAAACCTGTCCACCTGCCACCAAACCTCACACACTGCTTAATAGAGATGGATAATTCTCTTACAAACATAGTTGTAAAAAACATTATTTTCACCAGCTTTCATAGGGAAAGAGTTTTCTGAAATATGTTTATGTGGCCCCTGTTAGCAGTCGTACCCCTAAACAGCTGCTTAGAGTGTTTATGCCAGGAACTAATCCTAGTTGTGGTGTTCAGAAAAAAGCAGTTTTGAACCTTGTCTACATAACGTAGACGATTGGGCAGATCATAATTTATTGCTTCGACTTCTCTGCACTTCCAATCAGAGAAGTCCTTTCTGACACATGTATTCTGAAGTTGCATCCCGCAGCATCAACATTAGGAAAAAAAATTATCTAGTCAACTCTGCAAACACTATAACCACATTTTCTAGTTTTCTGTCTCTGTATTGGCAGGCCAGTCTTCCACAAAGCCTGTGGAGAATTAAAGCAGCAGGTGCATATTTCAATCTTAAACCCTTACAGATATAAATGCATGCTAATGAAACAGAGATAATACTTGGAGAGAGGAGGGGATGATGTAAGTATGAGCTTGACACGGATAAATATTACTTATGTGTATGCTTTGGTGCACCAGCAGGAATGTGAACATATGTATACATGAGCATATATGGAGGTGGAGGAACTTAGAAGCTTATTCAAACTGAAAAGAGGAAAAGGATTGAATGCTTTGGAGAGAAGAGATGACATCCCCACCACCTGGCAACTAAACTGTTTGTACGCCTCTGCACACAGTTCCACCCACAGTTAATGGGAATATATCACAAGCTATCCTTCCCTTTTTTATACCCTTCCCTTCATCCCACCTCTGTGCACCTACTTGTCTTGTTCTCCTTGTCTCCTTCACCTGCTCCTGCTCTCCATTATAAGCTCTTCTTTGTCTTGTTCTTGTCTTTCTGTCCTCTGCTCCTCCATCTGCTGCTTTGTTAGAAAGTGGTAATGCAAAAACCAGTGGTGTTTCTTTGAGCTCTCCAGGGATAAACCCCTGAAAGTAGTTGCATGTAATAGCGCTGGATGTGTGTGTTCCAACGCACATTCAGTCCTTTTTGTCATTAACTGGCAAGAAGAGAAATAATTCGCACATAAAAGTTGTAAATGTTGTATGGAAAAAGAAAAAGAAGGCTACTAAAAAAATACATTTAATATTGTTTTGACTACTGCTTGTGCAGTTTTGTTTACCTCATGCAGGATGTTGTATGAGGGATTATTATAGACATCCCAAGAATAAATGTGGAGATGTGAATTTGTTATGCCACAGACTGTAAATAATGTCTGATAAAGAAGTCAGGAAGATATCTTAGTGAAACAACTCAGAATAAAACAAAACAAAAAATATATTGTGCTTGTGAATCATAGAATATCAAAAGATGTAGTTTGAAAATTTTATTTAAATGCCTCTTTTCAATCCAAAGCAGATTTTATAGTACCAGTTTATAACAAAAAAGCTGTCTAAAAGAATTTTAAACAAGGACTCGGTCGTAGCCAATCCTTAAACCTGCATTATATGTAATCACCAGCAGGGGGCGACTCACCCGGTTGCAAAAAAAAAGCGATATTTTGTTTTCAAATTCTTTAAAAAAATAAATTCTTTGCATTTGATTGTTTACCCAGTAAACATATGTTTAAAATAGTCTTGAATGTAGCTGTCAGTTATACAAATTATGCAAACCAAATCCATGACGTTACTGAGATTGGTGTCAAAAATGTAGAAGACTGAGCTTGCTGAGACTGAGATATTTTGGTCAAAATATTGCAGAGACAAAGTACTGCACCTTCCTTTTCAACATGTTTTTACAACTATGTTGATAGGAAAACCATGTTAGTGGCAATAACAGGACTTTTCCTCATGACATCGGGTTATCACACTTTTATACACTCTACATTGACATTTTTGGGCATTTATATATACATAGCTCTCATCAGGCCACAGTTTATTGACCATTATGTCTGACCAAGGATGTAGAACCAGTTCTCAAATTTTCTCAATTTCTTTTCATTTCATGACATTACATGTGACTATCTTGTAGATCATCAGTTTTTTTCATTGTAATGCTTTAAAAAAAAACACTACTATATTTTCCATTTTAAATAAAGACAGATGCATCCAAATTATTTTTATTTTATAGTTGTTACAAGCAGTTCTATATATCTCTGGATCAGTATTGCAGGAAATTTTAGATGTAATGAGACATGGAGCTCCTGGGTTCGATTTTTACCAGCTGTCTTTATCCCCCTCCCTCTCTATTTGAGGATAGTGCGCTACAGATTGCTCTGGGTGGATGGTGTTGGAGGAGAGTGTCGTCAAACAGACATCCATCGCTTAATGTGCGCATGTGTCTCTTCAAAGCGTCTTGAGGGATTGAGGGGACTGATGCGGTGATCTCCATTAAAGATGCAGGAATGACATCAACTAATGATCACACTTCCTACTGGGAACAACTCTTTTATCTTATTGGTCAAAATTTCTTTTATAAAAACCTGTGGATGGTTTTTAATCAAGTAGATAAAACAAATACCACCAGGAGTGTTGTAGCAGGAGGAAAGGAGCCGACTACCCAAGTCCCGGAGAGACGAAGGACCTGAAGAATACTATGCTAAAAAGAAAAGAGAAAGTTGTTCTTCTGTTTTTCTGTCATCTTTTTGGAGTTTTTGTTGTTTTCTTTTCTCTTCGGGAACTCTCATCCCAGCAATTTTACACAAAATGCCTTGCACTCGGATTAATCTGAAACACATTCCTGCAGAACCAAGCGACTGAAACCGAAACACCCACAAAAAAACTCACAAAGTCGCATAATTTAAGTTTAGTTTGAGCTAATAGCAGTAATTTAGCTTAAACACATCAGCAGGGAGACTTGGATAAATTAGATTTGTATATAAAACGAAAGAAACAAAGAAAAACACTATGTTTGAGTAACCAGCATCAGAAATGCAACCTCAAATTCTGTAACACTGATCTTAAACCATCATTTCATGGTAAGGTTAGTTAACTTTTAGTGCTTTTTCCACTCATGTTTTATCAGTGCATTTATTACCATCTGAACTTTCTGCTGATATTTTTGTCTTTATGCTCTAAAACTGAATTCACTTTGAACTGAACTGTTTAACGGCTTTAACATGAGGGGAGATGTTCCCTTTGATTTAACCATCCAAGAACTGAGAATAAACTAAATTCTAAGACAGTTTCAATGTCATTGCATCAAGTTTGATGATTAAAAATAAACTGTATTTGTAACTGTATTTTTACAGCAAATACTTCCCAAAGGGAAATGAATTAATATGGAATATTAATATGGGTAACTTTATCTATTATCTAAATAAACCCACATCATAAACATGTCCTGAAATGATTATTCATTTTTTGGTTAAGACAGTTTGATGTATTCATTCCTTTAGATTGAAATATTAATGACATGTTTATTAGTTGCAGAACCAATTTCACAATGATTAACATTCTTAAAAGAGAGTCTTACATAGATGGAGTTGATTAATCTGGTGAAAAGAATATGTTTATTTTCTGTCTTTGGGTGTATACTCAGTTTTAGTCATGAAACTACAGTTTTCTTGTTTTTTTTTTTGTCTCTAGTTTTATGTTTTTTTACAGCTTTAGTCATGATCTTACATTTCTCACCCGTCTGTTCTTAAATTCAAAATAGTTTCAGTAATCTCAATATTGCCGAGGCTCTTTGAACGGCTTCAGCTCTTTAGGGACTGAGATTTGCCAGAGAACTATAGAGAAGAGGAGAAATTTCTTTGACTCTCTTGACTTGAACAGAGTCGAACCTCTGAGGCTCTCAGAAGAGATGGTATCCTACAGAAAGAAAAAAAAAGATCAGAGTTCAGATCCAGAAGAGTGAAACTCAAGGAAGTCATGGAAAGCTTCTGCTGCTGATCATTATTACTTAAGTCTTCTGGACTGTATAATGATGTATACACTGGTGATAACTGCATGAAAGAGCTAAATATATAAATATGAAGAAATGTGAAGATGCCACTTCAGTCAAGCGAAGAAGCTTGTAAAGAGTTATTTATCACTTATGGACAAAAAGAAGTGGAGCAATGGTTTCCAAAGTCAAGAAAACCTTTGGAGAGCTATGATTTTTATTTAAACTTTCTTGCTATACCCACGGTTTGATTTGTGAAACAATTCAATTAAATTTTATTTATATAGCACCTACTACAATACAAGTTGTCTACTTTCCAGAGACCCAGAGCAAGACCTCCAAGCAATCATTACATAAACAATGGCAGGTAAAAACTCCCCTAGCGGGAGAGACAACCTTAAGATGTAAGCTGGCTGTGATCCCCTGGAGAACAACGATGTTCTGACAGCAGCATGCGCCCAGTCCTCAGCCTAAGTAACTTCCTAATTAAAGGTCTCCATCGGGTGTGCTTCATCAGTGAGATGATTTCAGACGGTCAGAGGGTAGGTCTGCAGGTCACCATGCAGCTCTGGAAGCTCTGGCCTGCAAACAGAGGACACGGGAGAAAAGGACACGTCAAACTACAAGAACAATGGAGCGTTAATATCAGCATCACTCTGAGAGAGGATGCTCCTCATATTTGCAATATAAAACCTGATTAATATGCTATTTAATGAAAAATCCTGATCAAAAATAACTCCAGAGGTTTTGCACAATTGTACTAGAGGCCTTTGCGACATGGTCTAATCACTTCCTAAGGTGTGTGGGACCAAAGACAATCAACTCTGTTTTATCAGAATTTAGCCTGAAGTTTTGCCAACTGTTCTGTCACATCTGGCTTCATAGAAAGAAAAGAAAAAGCTGCTCTTGAGCAGGTTAGAAGGACTGTTTCACCCCAGTAAAAATGAGAGTTGAATCAGAATTTAGCTATTAAAACTATAATCCTCTTTTGTCTTACAGGCTTTAGGTGAACTGAAATGTGGTAATGCTATTTGTAAAAAAGAGAACTAATGCATCATAAAGCTGCCTAAAACAAAGACCTGCAAGAGTCTTAAATTTCATCCTCCCTGCTTTAATTAGGCACTGCTGATTTGTTTGTGTGTATTTGTGCTTGTCGTGTGTGGGCATGTCAGGAAGGTAATACCTTCTTACGTCATGTCATGTTATCTCTTCTTTCACCAGCCCCACCAAGTGGAAATCATGAGAATGAGAGATTTGTGGTCATCTAAAGTCCTGAGTGTAAAAGGCCACCTGTCCACACAATAATATGCTTCATTTTATTGATATCCTGTAAGCTGCAGGTCATCTAGGAAAGAGGTTGCAGGCTCTAATATTGATCAGTGCCCCTCGTTTGAACGAGTGGAAGCAAATGCACAAGCTTGTGTTATAGTGAAACAGTGGCAAGAGACAGTATATGAAACCCCTGGATTTACCCGATTTTCTTCTTAAATTTCTCATAAAATGTTCTCCATCTTTTCCGAACACACCTCACAGCACTGGTGGAAAAGTAAGCAAACCCTTGGAGTTAATAGTTAGATGAACCTGTAAAACAGTGATTTCCAGTGGCTCCGGATCAAACCTCCACAACGTTCTGGAACAATTTTTGACTGTTCCTCATTAAAAAACTATTTCATTTCAGACTGATCTGAGTGTACTGCACCATACTTCAACACTTGATGTTTTGGTGCAGGGAAAGTGTGCCCTTTTTTGCAACATACACAGTGCTGCTTATTTAAACAAAGCAGGCACCCGAGAACTATAAAACCTTATGTGAGCGGGCATCACAGGGTTTTGCAGATCTGGGCATTTCCTGTCTTATATCCAAAACTGCAGATAAGAAGAAGAGTTTACCAGTCAAGTGACTTAGAGCAAAGGCAGGCTGATTATCACACTGGTGCCAACCCTCAGCTGAATACATCCTATGGATTGCTTTCAGACCCTACATCTTTCTAGATGTAGGTCTGCGCTATCAGGCTACTGGAAGACAGTAACCATCTCAGTCCCTGAATGTTTTTAGAGGAAGTTCACCATTGACACAGTCACCATAGGCAAATACATGGGGAATGTCAATCTGTGGCATAGGACAGAGATGGGTTTTTTTGTGAAGCGCACATCCATGCCACTGAGACCTATAATGTTCATGCTAACTTCGCTCGTGAATCGGCACCATTTGGGGTCAGCTTGAGATTTGGTTTCCACACAGTTCTCCCAGTCTTCATTGCTCTGCTTTGCAGCCACAATAAAATCTGCCAAATCTTGTTTTTTCTTCCCTTTGGCTGACAAGTTCCTCTAACTTTCTCTTTGATTTTCTGAAAGATATGTTGATTGGTAAACTCACCTTCAACTCTTCTCTTTCTCTTCAGTTTTTGAGGTGACACTGGGAATGCGAAGGTAGCCAATGTTTTGTGGCTCTTAGATTTCCTGTATTCAACTTTTATGAAATTCATCCACAAAAAATTTTAGTAGCAGCACTGTAAAGTGCCAAAGTGTCTTTCGGCATACTTCAGAGCATCAACTCCGTGAATAACCCACCTATTCAGTGATTTACCTATGGCAAACTCATGAACAGAGATGTTTGCCCTTTCCACAGCTGTCTGGATTCTTCTTTGCCTCATTTACGATTGTGCATTTGAAGTGATCTTGGCTGAGTGCCCATACAGCTATGAAGGAGTAGCTACATTTATCTCCATTTGTAGATGGCTGGTCTAAATGTGGACTGATAGATGGCTAAACAGTTTGCACCTTCTAACCCTTTTCCAGCCTTATTATGCTGTCTGTGTCTATTATTGTAACTTAGATGAAGATTGTGTCATGTTTTATGGTGAATTAATGAAGAAAACCAATTGATTCCAAATGGCTCATAACACTTTTTTCTTGCCACTCTATCTGCTTGCATATTTATGCAGCATTTTAATTGCTTCGTGTGCTTGTGTGTGTCCAGTGAAGCCAGCAGGGTTTATCGTTGATTTGTAAGACTCGGGTTGCTGTCATAACTGTGGCGTGATGAAAGACCAACACTTTCCTTCATCTTCTGTTTCTTTGCACTCACACATATCTCCACCTCCCTTCTCCATCTGCCACAAATCAATTATGATTTGAAAGGGAGAAACACTGGCATAAAATAAGTAACAATATGCTGTTTTGCTTCTCCCCTTTCTTTCACTGAGTTTTTAGCTTCTTTTTACATGAAAAAACTCTGCACTCTGGGTTTTGATTATAAATGGTGAGTGTTTTTGACATTCAGTGCCAAGCCTAATGACAAATGTAGTTGTTGAGAGTATTCACCTTCTCTGAGTCCGACCGGCATTAATGGCAACACAGTTTAATAGTGTACATGTTAATATTCAATAAGGCTAATTTGCTCAGTTCTCACTTTTTCAAGAAAAAGGTATTGCAGACCTTACCTTCTTGTGAAACTGGAGACTTCAAAAGGTAATAAGACTAAATATTTCAGAAAAACATTATTGATTATTGTTGTTCAGCACAAAGCACTGGGTCAGGTTCTATTTGCTGATGTTGTGTTTGCTTACAGAGTTGTCTCTCAGGAAGCAACAGTAGTTACTGGACGCAACTCCAGTTTCCTGGTGATTGTAGCGCGTAGCACACCAAGGGTGAATGAACTAAAGCTGGCAGTTAGGAAAGACTTAATGTTTAAGACCTCACCCAGACTTGTTCATGAATGAGGGAAGAATGGAGCAGGAGATCGACAGGAGGATTGGTGCATCTGCAATAATGTAGACTGTGTACCGGCTGCTGTGGGAAAGAGAGAGTTGAGCTAAAAGGCAGAACTCTCTGTTAATCAGTCAGTTTGTGCTCTGACACTCACCTGTGGTCATGAACTATGGGCAGAGATCACTGATACAACATGAAAAAAAGTTTCTGCCACATTCTTATCGAGAGGAGCCAGTTGGGACGCTGAAGACCAAACTAAAGTGCTATATCAAAAATGAATAAATAAATAAATAAATATATAAGAAAATAAAATGTAACACTGAATGCAACAGCATGAAAACAGAAAAAAATGGTAAGAGAAAGGAAAAAGTCAAGACAAAATATATTCAAAGGGATTGATGAGAGACAGATGTGAACAATCAGGAGTGATGGGAACAAGGGAAGTTGAACCACATCTTAACACGCAAAGAAACAGGCTTTCACACTAAAACAGAAAGTTAGAAATAGAGAAATGGTTGAGAAAAAACAATACTGAAACACAAGAATATAAATGAAAACCATGACAGGTATGTTTATATAATTGTATGTAGCTTTATGTTTGTACAGCTTAGAGCTTTGCTACCTAACATGTGCATCATCTCTGAAAGCGTATTAGCAATAACAGTCTAACTCCAGGACTTTGATTTTGCAGTTTGGACAACAGTGCCTCAGTATAATCGAGGCTTTCATGGTGGTTCAAACCTGCTCTGAGATCAGAGACACACTTCAGAGCTCCTGTTTACTCAGGGGTTTCTGTCACTGATGCTTTCACTGTACGGCGTATTTGTAATGCAGTATGACACTTCTATTTAAATGCTTTGAATGAGCAGCCTTATGATGCAACCACAGCAAAATAGAAACCTCTGAGCTTCACAGCATGGGGCATTTACTGCAGAGCAGTCAAAGTTGGACTGAATAACATATGAAAGCTGCAGATGTGGACTGTGTGTTGTGACTCCCCTCAGGCTGTGGAGGTTCAGTTACAGGTGGGTTCCTAGAGGTTACAGTCTAATTAAAAATGAAATTGGTATTCAATTAGTTTTAAACAAAAAGTATTTTAAGAAAAAAAAACTCATTGCTTAATGATGTACACTTATTTTATGAGAACTGTCACTATGTGGTGAGACTGAAGAGCCATTACACATTCAACAAACTAATTCACACTAACACCTTTTTTTCTTTTTGGTGGGACACCAGTAATCCTTCTATAGAGAGGTGGCGTGATCATTCGTTCAGTGTCACTTGATTTTCTCCCGCAATCCTCTCAGCCGAAGAAAATGTGTCCCTGCATGGCCTAATCATGCAGCAGAGCAGCTCTATCTTTTTACTTTCCAATTTTTCTCCCCGTCTGTCCTCTCCTTCCTAACAGCTCGCATCTCAGTCATTGTTTTCCCACTGCCTTTTTAACCATGCAACCATCCCTGTGCAAATGCTGCATTCTCATTTTAATTGAATCCTTCACTTCACTCCCTGATTGCTTTCTTTCACCTTGTCTCCTTATTCTCATCCTTTTATCCAAATAGTCCTTCCCCATTCTCACTTCCCTCTCCTTTGACATGGCTGCACCACATGGCATATGTCATCAGGAGGTGTTAGATGTGAATGAACTTTAAATACACGTGTGAGTTCATTTATTTTCCAGGAATCCTTTCCGTGTTCGGTTACTACTCTATAATCCATTATAAGTACCCAAAGAAAATGATTTAGAAGTCCATTCTGATACGGGTGTCTCTGCTTTCCATTCGTCCTTCATTTCCTCACCCCTTGCCCTTTCTTACTTCCTTTCCTGTTTCTTAATGTACTGATTATTCTCTGGCAGTTCTTCCCTAACTGTGAGTAATCTTGGTTATTTTATTTTCTTCTGAATCCTGCATGCACTCTTCTTTTGCTTTTTACTGCGTTTACGTCATTCCACATCCTGATTCTTAGAGAGCAGGCAGAGTACAATCACTTTTATTAACTACGTGGCTGCCTCCAGAACCACGCACACGTTTGTGGCCTTTTCATAAATATTCACAAGCATGACCGGTGACTCTGATCACTGGGACTATTCCCTTAGCAATTGTGCTGCAGATGTTGTAATTTGGAGACGTGATGGAAGAGTACAATAATGGTAGCTAAGGTCCAGAGACACTGAGTCGGTGCCAGGTGTTGGAGCCTGAGCTCGCTATTTCTGAAACATCACCAAAGAAGAGAGATGTCAAATATGGAAGCTGACCTTTACAGCTTTGTTTTCTCTGCTCCAGCAAAGAGAAGCAAACCAGTCGATGAGTGAAAACATTTTTTAAAAAACTCCCAGTAGTGGGAATGCACATGTTGTCATCAGGGATGTCGTGGTGTTCAGATAATACGCATTAATGCCCATTTAACAGCAGAGAAATTGAGAATTGACAGCCGTATACTAAGCACAATTAAAGATGCAAAGAAATAAAAACAAATAAATAAACATAGAAAATGAGGTCAACCTAACATGAAATTCATGGCATTGGTGGTTTAGTGGTAGAATTCTTGTTTGCCATACAAGAGACCTGGGTTCAATTCCCAGCCAATGCAGCTGTTGTATTTTCTCTTCCTACTTGGGAAGTGGAAGACCCAGGCTTGTAAGGAAAGTGAACCACTGTGGGCAGCTGAACTGGGTGCTCAACCTACAACTGCTCCCTGGGCACTGCAAAAATGGCAGCTCAGTGTCACTAGTGATGGATTAATATCAGAGGACTCTTCTGTCAGATTGATGCTGTAGAACATATCGTATTTTAGGGTGTGTGATAGGACCGTTCAAAATTTCTGAGAAAAATTTTACTTGGTGACACATAGGCCTGAAAATATGTTATTCAGGAAGCAGTTCAGGCTTGCGGGACTCTGTTGCATCGCAATGTGCATAACACAAAACTACAAAACCAATTTTAAGAGTCATATCTTTAGAGGGGTGGCATGAAGTGAAATGACTGATTTCACCCCTAAAACTTACCACTAAGTAAAGACATGTAAAGGTATGATGAAGGAGTGTTTTTGAAGGCACGTTTGTGATATTTTTGACTAAAACATGTCACAGACTTTTCATCAGTATGTTAAATTAACTTGTGAAAAAAGTGGCTAATATATCTCCTTTAATGTAGATCGGTAGATCTGCATGTTCTGTGGTTAAAAAAAATCTACATTCCTTTGACATGTAGGCAAACATACCCACTATATGTTTTTGGGTGAGAGTGGGCTGCTATAAACCCCTGGCTTAATTTTTAAGGAATAGCACATGGAAAATTGATAAAGCCTTTGTTGTTGGTTCAAAGGAGCCGGCTGGCATCCTGCATGGTTTCCTTTGAATGAAGGATCTCTGGGGTTCTGGCTGTTGCCCTCCCCCGGCCATTCTCGTTGTTTTCTGAGGTCGGGAGCAAAAAAGAAACTGCAGTTTAATGTGTTTCTGCCACTAAGAGAGGTTGATGATCAGGTTCGCATTACGCTCTTATTTCACCATCAGTTTGTAAATCTGTGCAGGACCGCAAGTAGATCTACTACAAAAAAGATAATCTATAAAAACTGAAGAAGAGCTGTTCCTCAGTATAAATGACTTTAATCCTTAGGTTGAAGCAACTTGTCTGCATTTCCTCTTCCCCACAACAATTCTGACAAGTCTTCTACATATTTTATTTAGGATTATGACTTATACATGCATAGATATATCTGAAGTATGAAATCCAGTCTTAATCAGGGATCACTAGAAAGAAACTAAAGCTGCAAATAAAATCACTACTGGTGTCCTATATTGTTATTTAGTATGAGAGAAGAATTTTCTCAGGGACTGCACAGTTATTGAGCTTCTGCACAGCTTGACCATATGGATATGGATGTATTGATTATTTTGCTTCCCTTTTGGACAGAGTTGACCTTTTGAAAGAAGATATTGAATTGACTCAAGCAAACTGCTTCAATGAGGAAAATGAACCACAGCGTCGCTATTATTTTCTACCTTAACCACAAAGTGCAAAGAGCAATCTTTCATTTTTTTTAAACCCATCCTACTCTTCATTTTATCAGCTAAATATAAACTCTGTCTCTAGGCATGTCATTTTGGAAAATTTTAGAAACGTATGTCAGCCTGCCAGCTTCGCTGCTGTTTAGATATTATCCATCCTATTAAATGTGACTTATTTGATGAAATTCTCCAGTTATTGTATCCGTGTTCAGAATTTCTGTTTCACTGAGACAGAATTGATGAATAAAGCAGATTAATGAGACTAAAAAAGGTTTCAATTGCACTTTAAAAATGACTTTGAAGCGCTTTTTGATCTAGTCACTGAATCTCTTCTTGTCATGTGACTAAGCATCATTAGTGCGGTTTTTCTTTTTGACATCTTTGATCATTAAAGATCAACAATCTCTGCTAATTATAAACCATGTAGTACCACACAGTTACCCCTTTTACAGCACTTGTTACAATCTACAGTGATCAAAAAGATCTATTACTGTAAAGAGTCAATCAGTCAAATGAGAACTTACACCAGAAGGAATTTTGGTTGAAGATATATATATATATATATATATATATATATATATATATATATATATATATATATATATTTATATATACACACACACGTGTGGGTGAGTGTGTGTGTGTGTGTGTGTGTGTGTGTGTGTGTTTTCATCCAAAGCAAGATTAGTACTGCATAATAATTTTGTTCTGCACAGAAGTGAAAGGAGAACCATGGGGGGTTGAGGTTGCAGATGACTTTTACCCAGGTTTCAGAGCTTAATTAGCTTGCTTGTTGTGGCTTTTTTTGCATGTTTTCTAAGTTTTGCTTTCCAAAACTCAGAAAACAAACAAAACTGAGACTGACAACCAGCAGGAGAGTCGTCCCCTTAAAAGCTGCCTTGAACAACTAATGCCCATAAAACAAGACAAGTCTGGACCAAGATGTCTAAGTGTTTTCAGGTAGCTTCACTTTGTGGTGTAGATATGGCAGATAACAAAAGCAAGCAAGGTGAAGCTGAGGTTTCGAAGACAAATCTATTTATTGGACTAGTGGGAAAGCAAATAATCATCATCTTTATATGTTTCATTGGAGCTGCAACAAACTGCTGTTCAAGCACAATTTCCTTGTCTGATGTAGACTAATTATGTGTTGGTGTCAATTGTGGTTTATGTTTTCTTTATTTAAATCTCATTTCCTTCAGTTGAATTACTGTAGGCAGGTCAAAATATTGACTTATTTTTCATCTGTTTATTCTTTTTTCATATTTGATCATTTTCATAATTGTATAGGTATTAAAGCCCAAGAATACTTTCTGAGAAATGTATTCATTGGTTTGGTGGAAAAACTGATTAAACCCTCAGTGAAGAATCAGATGACTGATCAATTCTGGAGTGGTGATGCTTTGTTCTGCTGTGTCAGTTCAGTGTCCTATGATCTATGGGACCATTTCAGTGTTGGAAACAAAATTATCCATCACATCTGCATTCTTTTCTCTGAAGCTACCCAACTCTCTGTTACCTCTTGGTGATGATTCATGAGGAATGCTTTCAAGCTCAGCCCTCAGCCAAAACTAACCAGTTGACTTTAAACTACATCACCAAAGAAAAGTAAAAAAGGGTTCCCAGCTGGCCACATATAGAGGTACAGGTTTTTTGTAACTGCCCTCATAGTGCCTGACCTTGATATGATCAAAATCACATCAACACCTCTCCAAAAGAGCAGAGCATGCCAATGACCCAAGAATCTCAGGGAATTAACAAAAATACCACAAACAAGAACTAAAAGAGTTGTTAAAGGGATTACGACTCATTACTGACCATACAAGTCACCAGAACTTTTTTCTTCAGGCTTCTTTCCTTTATTGATATTTTGAAATTTATAATCCATCAATCCAGACACTATCCGTACCTTTATCTTTGTAATCTTGCTTTTTAAAAAAAATAGTCATGTCATTTTATACTTTATTCCCTCAATAAGACTAATTTGGCAGTATCATGTTAATAGAAATTGTCACCAAGTCCTAACATGCCACTGCATCACAACGTAAATCAAATATTGACTTGATTGGTGAGTATACATTTTCATGCCCTCAGCGAAAATAAAACCTGCCAATGGAAGGAAAGAAAGACACTGTAAATGGAGGATTAGAGTTAAAGTCAAAATGTTCAGGGCTGTTTTCCACATGGGTATTGAATAAGCTTTGACAGCGCAGCAGGCTGCTATTGAGCCGTCTCATCTCTGCAATTACTGACAGAGTTTGTAAATAACAGCACATGAAGGTAGATTAATAAATAATTCGCTCAGTCCACAGGAGTTATGCAAGAAAGTGCTTAGTGTGAGACACAAATCATGGAGAGACTGTGGAACAATGGCTGTATTTCAGCTGAGTTTGGCCTCCACAAGACAACACTGTGATGAATCCTCTATGAATGATGAGTAGGCTGATTTCCATAGTGTCCTGCAGGGTGCTTCATCACCTGGACGTACATATTTCCTAACAGGTTCGGTGGAAGGTTTTTCATTACTGGAGATGCTTTATTTCATAATATTTGCTTACGTATTTAAATGAGAGCTGCTGCTGAATGATCAAGTCAGCAGGACACCATGAAATCAGAGCACACATTACATTCATTTGAAACAGCCACATTTTCTGCCTCTAGCTTCTTGCTCAGTCCCAGAAATGACTCATTAAAAACCTGCCTGCCCAAATTCAATAACCATTAACGCGCACAGCTTGTCCCTCTTATCACAATCGAATGCATTGTTCTCCGTTATTTGCACATTTGTGCAGGTGCTTGTATGCATGTAATTGTGTGTGATCACAGAAAAGCCTACCCATCCATTCAGAGCAGGAGTTTCCTCCAAGGTGGCTGCTGGGCCACAAAATTAGAGGTGAGACCAACACTGGGGGGGATGGGCAGAGGAAAAATGGCAGAGAAAGAGAGGAACGAATCCAAACTGTCCAAATTTCATTGCACTGAGTGGACTGCTGTTTATACTGTAAATATGACAGACTCCTTGAATCGATTTTCAGTTTTTTATTTATTTCTTTTATTACACCCAGTCCTGTAATTTGAAATAGGTCTCAAAATATATACTACTGCTGTCCTCATCATTTTTTTTTTTTTTTTACTTGTATCCCCAAGTTCTCTATTCTTTACCCCTAGTAACTCTGGTTGTTCTGGCCGCTTATTGTCTTATTTGTATGTCCCTTAATGCTTTAATTTTTAAAGGTTACAAGAGTCCTCTTCTTCTTTCTTGTTCTCAATTCATTTACAAACGTCTTCCCCAAGAGTCATGATTATTTCCCTGGCATCTTTTCTCAAGTTTTCTGCACAACAACATTACAATTTCTTCTTTGCTTCTGTCTGACTTTGTTTCCATTTCACCAAAAATTACTGGACAAACCATAACAAACTGATTCCGAATGATTTAGATGTAGCTAATCTCAGCTTGTTAAGGCCATCAAATTATTCTCACTGATCGACTGTATTGTTGGGATGAATTGTTGTTTTAGACTCAACCAAAGGCTCAAACAATTAGGAAAGCACATGTAGGTGTGTTCCAGTCCAAAAATTAGTGCTTTCAAGGTTCTGAGAACATGTCTGGAGAGTTTTTTTTTTTTTTTTTTTAATCACCTGCTCTCTATGACATCATCAAGGACAGTGTTTTCTTCCTTTGGAAGCATTCATTTAAAAAAAAAAAAAGAGCATTTATTGGGACAGGGGGTCTCGATGTATTATAATTTCACATATCGGCGGATGAGAAATTAATGTGTAGAGACAGTAAAAAAATGATTTGTCAATTGTAATGATGTCCTACATCTACTCAGTAAAGACGTAGACAAATATAGATACATTTCAGTGTAGGGGATTTATATTAGGTTACATGTGCAATGAGTGTCATGATGCGTGTGGCATATGCTTTACATTGGTATGTTTGCCATGGCAGATCTCGGCTACCTTGGGTCTTCGTAACAGATCTATTCCAATCTGTGACCGTGACGCACGGACTGCGTGGATTCCCTTCACTTTAAAAACCATCATCTGACTGTGGGGTTCTGTATTGAATCGCCTTCTGTGTGAGGTTTGCAGTGTTTGAAGAGATACAAAGCTGCTTGTAAAAACACATCATTGGTTAATAGCTTTCATTTTTATTTACAACCACAGTATTTTAGGTGTGATGGTGTGTCAAGTTCTAAAGCAAAACATCAATTTTGCATTTATGCGAGTTAAATACTTAACATCTGTGGAAGTAAAAATTGTAAAATCTCCAGGTGGCAAAATGAATCACCTCTTAAATGTGCGTTTTAATAGGTTTTTTTGCTGGTTGCACATTGATTTTCTTTCACCTTTATGTTGTCATGTAAATTGTTGACATGTCTGGGTCTTTTTCCTAACGAGACATCTTAAAATTGGGGATTTTTTGATGTTAATGTTTACATGATTACAACCAGATTTCTTTGTGAGACAAATAACAACAATGCACCTTATCGGTTGCTGCCATAAACGGCATAAATTGTTTAATGACGCAGCTTACATGAGACAAGACTGAAGACTTGTGATCATATTAAACTTGTTTGATGCTGTTGTAGCCCCAAGATGCGGAAAAGTCTGCTTCAAATTTGCTCTGATTTCCACCTCACGACTGAGCTTGTGGTGAGAGCGCCCCACTGAAGCGTAATTCATCATGACTCTCTTTCAACTGTGGAATTTTATTATCAACCTTAAAATCACTAGTAAAATTGTTAAGTGTAAGGTGATCATGAGACAGATCTGTTCCCAATAACATACCGTAGAGTTTCAGCTGTCAATTTAAAAATGGAAGTTTATGAGTGAACGAAAATGTTTTTTCTTCCCAGTGGATCTACTTAGACTTCTTATCAAGCATTTTGCTTTGTTTTTTTTGGTTTTTTTTGTTGTGTTTTTTTTTTTTTTTGTTATCAATAAAATGTGATTTTGGTTGAGAGGGAAAATTGACTGAATATACCTTAGTGGATGCAGTTTGTTTTTTTTGTTTTTTTATTTGAGGAGAAAAGCTATTTTTATTTTTTCTTGTGATACTCATCAAAGATTTTTTTTTTTTATGAACAAGGCGCAGTACGCTGCTGGATTTCAGAAAAACTAAAGCTAAAAGGTTGTACTACTCCGGCTCATGAATCTGAACCTCAGTTATTAAGTAAATTCTGATTTGCTGGCAGCTGTTGTGTGTGTATTTTTAGTATAAACGCTCTGTGTAGACTGATCGTAAACTGAATGTCAGACTTTAATGCCTTCTCACACTTACAACAAAAGGAAATCACTTCACCACAACGCATCTGAGGTATAAAACAATCAGTTTAACTGATTAGTCTTCATTATTGTCAGTTGTGGAGTCAAAAGAGGTTTGAAGACAAAACATTAGCTTTTCTATTCCTTGGCTGTACACATTTTCTGATATATTTGCCACTTTACCACGCTTCTGCACCAGCATTTACAGAAAAAGAAATAGAGATAGCGACCAACTCAAAGATGACACAGTACATAGTGTTAATCAGCAGCAGGTATTTAGTATTTATGATATTTATTGAACAAAGACATAAATAAATTTAAAAAAAAAAACTTCAGTCCTTGAAAAGAGCTAAACTGAATCATTGTTTAGGTGTGATAAAGGACCTCCATTTTAAAAGCCATGAGCAAAGATATCAGCACACTTCTGTCACAGTTGTCATCTTTTGTCTGAACCGTGTGAGGCCTCTCGGACTAAAGCTGGATGTTATCTGTCGGTGCAAAAGTTGAGGAGAGTGGTGCTAAAAGGAAAAAAAAAATCATCACAAGCGCACATAGTCTTTGCATGATGAGCACAAGCACTTCCTCTTGCAGGATGGCTAGAATTACACGTCGTGAATCAATTTGATCAATCTTTTTTTCCCTCTGTGCACACAGTCGTGGCCGAGGACAGAAACTGGAATTCTTCCATAGCTGGTGAACACACCAAAAAAACTCACAGGTTTTGAGGACATATTTAACAAATAAACAACAACAACAAAAAAAAACAATATATAGTTTCTGCATCAGCCTTTGAGTTAGAGTACTTCATGAAAGTGGTTATTTTTGTTTCATTTATACTTCTGCTTATTTTTCATTGAGAGTTACTTTATTAGCAGTTACATCAGGAACCATATTCATTTAGGTAAGCAGAGGACTCTTAATAACCAGATAATTTTTATTCCACAACTCTACTGACCTGTTGAAACGCTTCATATTCTTGCTCCAGTGTTTGTACATAATATGTTTCCAGTCGTTTTTGAAACGTGCGTGTATGTCTGTGTTCATATATTTGTTATTTCCCTTCTTTAGAAATTTCCTTAGCTATCAGCGTTGAATATTTTCATACTTAACAGTTTTCTAAAGTTTTCAGTTTGGAAAACAAAGCAAATATTATTTGAGGCTGTTGGGTCGTAGACATTGTGGATTTAAGGATTCAGAATGAGAGTGCATTCCAGTTACAAGCTCAAAAACTGAAATTTGACCAGGAAGCTCGTGTGAAGCTGGCAGTAAGCTTTTATTTTATTGTTTCTCCGCACATTACAAGGCTCATATGAACTGAATTCCAATTGATTCAATGGCAATAATACAGTTTATTATTGCTTGTTTGTACAGAGTCAGTTCACAATGAAAATTCCTCTTGGTAGACCTTGCAGGGGAAGGAAAGAAAGTCATTACAAGTCTGTTTTCATCTCAATCCAACTATAATCATGTTCATTTCATCACAATTACTTTCACATAACACCAGTTTATTTAGGGAGAAGGAGTGAATCACAGGTATATTATGCCGAAGTATCCCAGTTCCCAAAGAGGAAGCCCTTCACAGCTTATTTTATGTATATTTGAAGAAATTCAGAAAAATATAATATTAAGTATAAATCTTGATTATTGACCATGCATGGTTTGAAAGCTACTGTGGAAAGCCACCTACACTAACGTTACATAATGCACCCCACAGTTGTGTCATTTAAGCTACATCTTCACACTAAAGTTGGTCATTTCATTTACTGAAGCTGCAAGACTCAAGTAAGTCCCAGCAGGTTGAAGTTGAGAGTTGGGTCTTAACTCGAGTTGACATCAAAAAGACCAGACAGACTCATAGCTGCTTCTCTCAAGTTTAATCCAGCTGAAATATTTGGGCTTTACAAATGATTGTCTTCAACCAATATTATCACTTATGAGGTATAAATATATAAAAATACTAAGTGTTGTAGCTATTTTGGACTATCATATTGTAAACCTACTTTACAATATTTATAATAGAAGATGCAACTCTTGTTTTCATTCTACTTCTTTCCACTTGATGGATTTGTAATATTCAAGATATACTTTTAATTATAATTACATGCATGAATTGATTCATAGTATTGGAAATAAAACTCAAATAGGTAAACATATATCAGTATTTTCTGACTGCTATAGATGTTGTCCATATTTGCTTGAATCTTTTATGAAAGTATCCGAATTGCTTTTGTGATTTCAGTGAACCAGAGCAAGAGCAGACCGAGGCTTTGTCCAAAAGAAGCTTTTTAGGCCTAATATTAATATCAAAGGTAGAGAAGAAGTCTGCATCCTGAAACTCCACAAGAAGGGAGCCTGACAAGTGAAGGATCTGTCCACCGTTTGGGATAACATGGACCCATGAGGTTTAGGACGTTTGACAGAATGTGGCCATTAGGGGCTTCATGATTGAGGAGAAGAATCTGAAATTCTATCCTATCAGTCCTATCTTTCTAACCAAAGACAAATCTGCAGACACTGTCAGCAGATCCGTCCCCCTGTAGCATTTTCAAACAGCTGAAAGGGTTTCAGAGTAGTTTTGGACAACCTAAGACATAATACAATTTTTGAAGAAAATGTCTGCTTTTGGATTACATTTATGTGACAAAACTAAGTAGCATTTATTATTAAAGCTAGTGCATTAAATGTTTATTTTCCACAACTATATGTGATCATTTCTACTGATTACTGTGGTTGAGAAGTCACATTTTATTTTTTGCCGAGGGATAGGCCACATCATGTTTTTCTTGAGAATTAAAAAAAAAAAAGTATTGACTTGAGAGCAATATGCTTGTTTGCATTCACACCATACTTCTCCAACCATGATCAAAGGACTTTTCTTCATAAACCTTTAACCAAACTCTTGGGTCTGCATGTGAATCCCAGTCCATGCTGTGAACATCCCCAGGCTTCTTCCTCTGACAAAATTACCCTCATAAAAATTACTTATTTCTAAATTAATTCCTCTCCCCCCTTTTCACAGAAGAGGTGATGTCATGACCACAACCTGAGGCAGGATTTTTCACCAAAAGCACAGTGATCTGACCGACAGGGGAAACGATTGTTTCTTTACATACTGCAGTCATTGGAGGAGAGAATCGTCAGTTTCCATGCTACAGGAACATTTTAACACATTACATGCTTCCGCCATGTATGAAAGTAGATTTACATTTCACATTTTTGGGGAAAGACTGAAAAGAAAGGGCACTTGTGAGCTGAATCCATCGAGCCTGTATGTTTGCCCCTGATGTAAAGTTGAGGAAATGATAGTAAATAAAAAAGAAAGAAATCCTAAAAAACAAATGATACTGTTTGGTGATTTTTTTTTTTTTTTGTACCCCAAAGATGTTAGGTCTCTGGGGGGAAAAAAGCAGTCAAACTTATCACTCTCCTATGAAATCTCACCACTCTAGTCTTTTCTGTTTGTTGTGCTCCACTGGTGACAGATTTCAACACCGTGATTAAAGAAGTACTCGTCTACTCCTGACAGGGTCTCTGGGACTTCTTTGTATCTTCTGGTTTTGCTGATTTAATCTTGTTTATCTGTGTTCATTGCTTTTTGAGGTGTTCTTGTTTATGTTTTCTTACTATTAGTCTAATGTTCATGTTTTCATGTTGTGGTAGTTTCACACCTGGTTTGGTTGGTTTGGCTTGGGCTTGTTTCAGACTACAAGACTTTCAGTGTCAGCAGATGTTTGGGCTGTTCAGATTACGTGACTCGCTGTTTTAGTCATTTTGCTGTCCATATTGTGGGATTGATCACTGATGCAGAGTCAAACACTACAACACCTGACGACTGGTCTTTAAATGACCTTTTATCAACAAAATATGGGTGTGAAATGAAGCATTTGAAAATGACCAAATGTATTTGTACCACAATATGTTCAGAACACACACACATACAAAATAGAAATATGACAGAGACTGCTTTACAGAAAGAGTTGATGATGAGTTTTTGTTTTTTTTTAAATCCTCTTTAATGAGAAAGTAGCCACCTGTAGCATTGTGGTAGGGCGTGTTTTGTGCCTCTTCCTCTTTGCTTTGTGAATTTGCCCTTCGGTCGTCTCTCCCTCGAGATTACCTCATCTTTCTCTTTTATGGGCTGTAACTCAAATAGTGATTCCCCTGACGGATTCACATATTAGTTTTGTTAAATAGCTGTTTGCCAAAGGCAGTGGATCACATATATGATCATATTTCCTTTGCCAGATTATTATTGTCATCCCTGTATTTCCCTAGTTACAAATATTTCCAGCATGTTGCTCTTCTGATGGATGTTTAGACCCAGTTTGCTTTTAGTTTTAATTTGTACTATTTGGTTTTAATCAGGTCTCCTGCACTGCAGAGTTTTTGGTTTGTTTATTTTAATATAATGTTCTGCAGTTTTACATCTGACAGCCTCCTACCTGTGAATCTGCATTTAGATGCTCAACTTTATAAATTTGTAACAGTCCTGAACAACACAGCATGGTCACATCGTAAAACATAAAGTATGCACACAACAAAAAAACAAACATTTGGTAAGAACACAGAGATTTCTTACATCTTTTTACAAAACACCTAAAGTGGACTTTTTTTTAACTTATTAAAACAGATCATTATTTTCTTCTTTACAGTTTTACGCAGTAAAATGAGAAACTGTATTCCTGTGATGTAATTATTTTCCTACCTAGGTACATGAAAAATGATTTTTTGTCAAATATTATTGATATTGGGGGCGACAGTGTTTATTGCCACAATTTTCACTTTAATTAAGGTGAGTAAATACCGAGGGGTTAACATCAGGCTACTGTCGTTTCTAAATAAAATATGATAATGTGACTGTGATGGGTTAAAAGGAGCAAAGCATTATATGAGGTGTTCACATCACATACTGAGAAAAGGTATCATCTGGCAGGTCAAAGGCTCAAATTACCTGTAAACACAGTCTGATCCACCTTCATAGTGAATGCGGAGAGGTATGTCCAGCTGTACTCCTCTCATCTTCTTCTCCACATCTCCACTGCTGCAGCTAATTCCAACCTGTTAGCTGGCAGAGGTTCCTGCGCCGTGATGCGTGTTCTCATGACTTAGCAGGGAGAACATCTCATGGATTAATCACATGGTTGGTGATTTAATGCTAGGCTTCTCTTGTCCGCATGTCAAAGTTTCCCTGGATAGCCCACTGAGCCCCTAAATTGTTCCTAACATGCAGGCTGATGTGGCAGATTTATATAGGAGAGCGTGGGAGAATGAGAGGTCCCATCAAGTGCTTTTGTGCCTCTCAGTTTTAAACAGGCTGTATAAATGCCATCAATGCAGTCAGATGCTACTTTCTCTTGTCTTTTTCTAAAAAAAGACACATCAATGTACCAACAGCCAAACGATACAAAGGATGTCATTTTCATCTCGCTTTCACAAACCTTCAGCATTGTGAGCACTGTCCACCAGCATTTATAAAGAACTCCTGCTCTGCTTTTAAAGGACAGACCTTCTGTCTCTGTCGAGGAATGAATAAAGATTATTTTTCTTTATTTTTCAGCTACAGATTAAATGTACTGCTATCTGTACATTTACCTAGTTTGCCATTCATTCTGGCAGACAGCAGCTTCGACTGTGATACTGTTATTTTGTGAATAATAGTCTCAAAATAATATTCTGCTTAAGCATCTGAAGTTAGTGGCACTTGCCTTTTGTTAAGGCATTTCAAATATGTCACCTTGACAGAAGATAAAATGGTTTGGTTACACCTGACCTCCTTTTTTTAATTAGGAGATCATTTTTACATCACCATTTTATTTTATTTTTTAAAGAAAAAAAATTTAGTGCTCCATTTACTTGTCTAAGCTGCCATGAAGGCACTTCAGAGGAGATTCCAGTTCATTTGAACTTGGGGTATTTTCCATTAATGTGTGTGATGTGTCCATGGCTCATGCTATCTTTGTCCCCATCGCTGCTGTGCTGACTCAGGAAAAAAATCGGTTGACACATAAAACAGCCAACCAAAAGCACAACTAAGGTTCCTGCAGCCTTCAAAGGAATCATTTTTAAATCAATTATTTTAAAAGGGTTTTCTTTTTCTCACCCAAGACTGAATAAAGGTAAACACAGCAATTATCTGCTCAGAAAAGACCATTTTGCTAAGTGCATTAGGGATACTTGGCATTTAGTAAACAAGTTCCTTCTTTCAGTGCTATTCTCCTTTTTGGAGAATAAAAATGCTTTGAAATGATGTGTACTTATAACCTTTGAGCGACCGTTTATTGATGTGGCTAAAAGGACCATCTGGAGTTATCTTGCAGAGTGCAAAGACAGCAGAGTGGTGTGCGTGCACGCACACACACACACACACGAGAAAACGTGGAAAAAGCATTTCAGGAGTCACAGTCTGAGAGGGTTAACTGAAGATGCTTGAGGAGGTTAAAAAGAATATGAGTGAAATATGAAATATCTGCCAAAAGTACATAGTCTGAAGAACAGAAAGCTCCTTCTGACAATTGTCTACTGCTGCAACAAGGCGAAGTATTGACAAAGTTTACACAGGTGTTCACCCTTTATATGTTGCCTTATGACCTATATTTCTTTATTGTTTTTAATATAACATGAATACCTTTATTAAGAGGCAAAATGTGGTCAGTTATATAAACACTAAATAGATTCTCAGTTTGGCTCCAAAAAGACTGCTGGGGGTTGAATAGGTGTGTTTACTTGATGCTGATTGGCTGTGCCCTGAACAGGACATGACTTTATTCAGCCGTCTCAGTGTCCTCTTTGAATATGTGTCTTCTCTTTACATTCAACATCATCATTGCATTGTATGCAAACAGCAAACAGGCCCACAGCAACCATCTCATGCCCTTCAATGTTGATCTTGTCATTCTAGTTTTTTTTTTTTTTCCTTTTCCAGTTGGTAAACACAAAGCAGCTGCCACTGTGGAGTATGGAGTGGTAGATGGGTCAGTCAGTGGATCTCAGAGGCTCCATCACTGTAACTGAAGACGTGATGGCTGAAAGGACCGAGGAGGAGGTCTGCCCTGTCACAGTTGCAGCCTCTTAGGTTTTACCCTGCCTCCACTAATGGAAATGCAGCTCTTTTTTTTTTTTTTTACCTTTCTAATTAATAGCCTTCTTGCCTGGGTGGTTTTGATGGTCTGCCCTTTCCTGGCAGGTTTATTGTGGCACATTTCTCTTCCTGTGTTATTATAATGGACTTGTTGGCTTTTCTGATAATTATAGGATTTTGATTTTTCTTTTTTTCATATTATATTTTATTTTTCCCAACTCTAATCTCTGCCTTTTTAGAACAGCAACTCCTTGGCCTTCTTTGTGGTTTGCTTGCTGGTGCCCCTTACTGCAATAACAAGCAAACTGCTCAGGTGACTCCACATGATGGGATTTTTAGCCATTTTAAAGCCCCATTTAAAGTCTTACTAAGCAACAAGACTATAAACAACTAAAATAAAGTAAATTTTATGAGTTGTTTCAAATATGAATAACAGCTTAACTGACTGGGCTGTTCACTGCAGTGTGGTTTCCAATGATTTAAACAAGCTGTAAGGGTTAGAAAAGCTATCATGGCTTGCCTAGACCCTCTACCAGGTCTTACAAATCTAATTTTTCTTGTTTAGTCTACACTGAATCCTACGTCATCTGTAAAACAAACTCTTCAGAGCGAAGTTATGAAAGTCACACCTCCAACTGAAATATATTGCCCTGAAAGACATTTTTTATGATGTACTTACAGATGCACTTGTCATAACATGTGTCTGTATGACTCGAATGCCTTTCTGTCAGTCTTTCCCTGAGCAGACCGTAGTCATCCCCAGACACTGATATTAAAGGTCAGGGGTTTTTTTTCGTGCTCTGCCATAATGTGACCTTTCTTTGAACGTCCACCAACTAAAGGCTTTAAGCTCCCTTATCTTAACTCACCCCACTTCAATCAATGCACCATGAAAAAAAAATTATCCTAAAGGAGACCTGAGTGATACCAGATTACTGTCACTGTAGGAACTTAGAACGCCAAGTGAAATGTGGTTTCTAGATTCAGACTTAAGGATTCTTTTAAATAAATATTCAGCATATGGTTGAACTTGTGTGCTTTTCTGCAGAGTCTCCTCACACTTCATTTACATTCTTTTTTTATTTGAGAAGCAAAAGCCTTGTTCAGTTTACAGGAGTTTTATCTCAATACACGTCATTAAAATTCATCTGGCCACTGTTTAGTGTCACTCTATTGAGTTTTTCATGGCAAGGTGACATTAAATCATAGTTTGTTGACTGACATAAATTCACAAGGGCAGTAAACAATAAATAAACAATATGGCAGCAAACAGTAAAGTTGATTTGAATTAATGCAAGTGTTGAGCTGGTGCTGAGAATCATCAACTTGCATGTGGCAATAAACATATTTCCCTGCTTTCTTTTAGTTATCATGAGGAAAGTTAACTGAACAAGCTCTGTTTTCTTTGCTCCACCATGATCCAAAAACTCTAGGAATGTTGGCATACATGTGGGCTAATGTAAGACAATGTTAAATGTAGGGAGGTCTGTTAGTGTCCAATAATCAGTTTGGGATTAGTTGAGGAAGATTAATGTTTTTTTCCCTGTTAGAAATCAGTCCATACAACAAATAGAGTGACTTTAGCCCCGGTTCTGGACAGGTGTGGTTTGGAAGGGTTAGAACGGTCTGGAAAGTTCAGGTAAGCGTTCCTACTGCAAGTTGGACTGCCACTGGACATGTGGGGTTTAGATCAAATGCCTATGTGGCATCAGACAAACTTGCCACAAACAACAACCCTAGAGGTCATCCAGCAGGTCGTTTTTATTCTGCTTGGCTTCTGGTTCTTTGTATGTAAAATGTCCAGGGTGGTGAAGAGAAACACAGCCGCAAAGAAAAGAAAACTTTATTACCTATTATCTTTCCAATATTAACTGAACAGCAAAGTAGCATTAATTTTTATGTTTGCTTTTGTCGTTGGCAGAGACATTTTTTTGTCAGCCAATCAGTGGATTGTATCATGTGATACCAGTAGCTCCACCCTAACTGTACCATACCATTTTCCTATGGACCTACAACTGAGGGAGAACCAGAAATAGGGCAGTTTGTTTTGATTGTACAGACCCTTCTTATAATGGAAACACCCAAAATAGTGTACCTGACCATATGGGCTGGTACCGAACCGCTCAGTGGAAACAGGGCTTGTGATATAACTCACTGGTCCGTCATATTTTGAAATCTTAAACTCAGGCAGCTGTTCTATTGGTCTTCCAAAACTAGTAGCTACATGTTGTAAGTCTGTTGGAAATATTTTTCCGACCACACGTATGGTCAAGATGGGTGTAAAAGCATGAAGTCACAAATACATGCTGACTTCTTCTAAGCCTGCCTTTCCATTAGAGGAAGGACACTTTCCTCCAGAAGGAGCTCAGAATTGTTTCTCCTTCACATTGTAAGAAAACAGTTTGAGGTGGTTTGGGCATCAGATCAGTATGGTGAATGTGGTTTGGACGTGTTCTCAGCTATGGGATGTCGTATCTTTTGGTTTAGTTGGGAATATCTTTGCGACCCTCCAGTAGAGTTAAAAAAGAAGGCTGCAGATATTCAATTCTGAGGTTGTGTGTGGAGCCTCTTCTTATGCACTTCTCGCTCAAAGGCAAATATTCAAAGATTGGTAAATGGACTTTTGCAACTAGAGATGTTTCCCCTTGGTGTCTAATCAATTGAATGCAGCTTTATATAACTTTAACATTGGCTTAATCTTTTAATTGGGATACTATATTCATACAGTTTAAAGTCAGAATGAAGACAGATTGGTAAAGTCCCAGCTTTTACTCCCCATTCTTTGTCTGATTACACATAACTTAAACCAAATATCAAATTCAGAGATGATTGGACAATATTTGGATTAGGATGCTTTTCCTGATTCTCCTGGATTGCAGTCAAGAGTTACCTTGTCAGACCAAATATTTTCAGTCCATTGTACAGCATAAATACTAGTCTGTGTGGATAACTAAATGAAAACAGAAGAAAAATCTGAACTCTGAAGCATATTTTTTCTCTGCTTTTCTTTTTCTATGTTTCCTCTCATTCATTTGTGTTTCTCCTCAGGGGGAATGACTCACCAGGGGAAATTAGTATCTGGCAAAATACAAAAGGTGATAATTCCAGAGACTTTAAATATCATTGGCTTCAGAATTTTAAAAAAGGGATAATTTGGGGTGTATTTGGATGAATTTTCACAGCAAATGGCTTGTAAGCAGAGTGAAAATTATAGTGATTTGAGAATATGTTTTATTACAGTGAAGCCTCTATGTTCTTTCTTTGGTGTAAGTGCTCCAAGCAACAGAAAAGCCAAGAGAACAGGTAAGCATTTTAACATTAAGAAAGAGACCCTTGGTGGCAAACATAAAGCTGTGATTCTGCTGCTAGAGCAAAAGCAAAACACAACCTGATCTGTCTGCTTTGTAGGCACACAAAAACTTTTCAGTATCTGTTAGAACTTCAGGGCACAAGTCAGTGAAAAGATTTCACATATTTTTCTCACAGTTTCCCAACCTGATGCCAGTCTCTTCCCTTTTCCCTCTCCTGGTTTTTGTATTGTGATTACGTTTCATTCATCTGCAGTTATTTCTTACATAAGTGATTGTGTGTATTAGTTTGTGATGACATTAGTGACTCCATCTGCTGGTTTGTTGACATTTGTTTTGACAGTAGAGCCCAGATGCACAAAACTTTGCATTTTCGAGACTTAAACTGCATATACATTCACATGCATACTTTTAACCAAATTTGTAAAGCCGTGTACACTTATATAACTCTCAATTGTGGCATTTTATGCACACGATTGAATGTGATTTCCACTCACATTTTTAACACTGAATCATTAAGGACATTACTCTGCTTGGGGATTTGTATGTATGAAGGAAAAACTTAACCCTGCTGACATTAATAATGAAAATAAGAACAAAGAAGAAGCATATTTTTTGCAGATTGTGAAATTGAGACCATCAACTGAAATCTGTTCAATTTGCTAGGTACATTTCTGTAAATCACCTGCAAAACAAAAACTGTGTAGGCTGTTTTTTAGGCAGATACTGCAAGGCTGTAGGAGCACATAAAACAAATATCTAAAGTCAGAACATTCTCTTTGTATTTGTACCATAAGCAAGATCTTTCAGTGACACCAGAGCTTCCATCATTGCACAACACACACGTAACTACATTTAGCTATGGACACAAACTTGATTAAGATGGCAAAAAAAACAATGAGAAGAGACAAAATCTCAAATTATTTTCATAAATTTCTATCAAAATTTTCTTTCCTTCACATTCAATTATGTTGTTTCTTTTTTTTTAACCATTTCCCCATAACACAGTTGTACACACTGTCTGAAAAATGCATGAGGTGCACATTTCTAGAGCCCACATTTTTCCTTTATAAATAACACTGTACATGCAGGAAAGGGCATGAGTGTCTTGTATTTAACACCTCTGGGGTAGGGCTGCAATAAGTAACTATTTGGTTAGTTGACTAATCTGGCATTTATTTTTATGAGTTGTTGATTATTTCTGGTTTACCCTTCACAAGCATCACCATAATGCTGCTCTGAAATGATAGATGTTCATCACTCACACATGCAACTCACCACTAGTGGATGGACCATGAAGGATACAGACAGAAGGTGGCTGATGTTGTTGGGTATGGTAAGCCCTTGGTCCAAGTGTGCTCCAAGTCCCTGAAGATAGAGAGATATAACCCTAACCTTTTAGCTGATCACTGGATTTCCATGGTAGCCTTGGGTTCACAGTCGGATCCATCTTTTGCTTGTCAGCTCTAAAAACTCAAGATGGATTTGGCTCCAGGATGAGCTAACGACATCAGCACATTTGTCTACAAACTACCTGCTTCTCTTTGTTCATGATGCTTAATGATTTCAGTATGGATATGCAGGCGAATTGAAGCCCTCAAAGTTTTGTCAGGTGTTTGGATTTTTCTTTCCAATTAAATCCAATGAGCAGCAGTCTGGCTGGAAATTGGACCTGATAGGTAACAGAGCTACCACACTGACACACACACACACACACACACACACACACACACACACACACACACGTGATCACATGACTCAGCGCTGTATTCACAATTCTTGGGAATCAATTTCAGATGGTCTCTTACAGCTGTAGCACTTATCATTTCAATTTCTCCTGGGGTTTCTTTCAAATACACTGATGCTGAATCTTTCAATTTATCTATTTTATTCTTTCTCTCGGTCTTATTGCCTCCTCTGCGTTCTTCTCTGTGGTGCATTGCTAATAGTGTATTCCATCAGAAAGACTGCGGCAGCAAAACACCATGCCATGCTCAATGAGTCTGTCACAGCTGAGTGTTACCAGCTCACAGATCTGCACTGGTTATTGCCTCAACCGCTGTATGTTACTCGGGGTAATTGGCTGATAAGGCTGAAGTACGCTGTATGATATGTCTTTGATAGGTCTTTCGGTAAGCACAACTCGGAGCAGAGTCAAAGAAAACTATTAATGTTTTTAAGAGAAATGACTCTCAGGAGAATTGCTGCTGCAACTTTGATGTGTGACTTTGTTAGTCCAACTTATTTTCTCCTAGTTTTGTTGGTGAATTTTAAAGATTCCTACTTTTCTGTTGCTGGTCACCTGCTGTGATGCTTCTCATTTGTCTACCTGTTGATGTTGGACAAAATCTGACATGGCTTTGTTATTCTTTCTCTAGAATTTTCAGGGCTGTTTCTCAGTAGGTGAAGGACAGACAGCATGTTGGGATCATAAATTGAAGCTGCAGGGTGTCGCACAATTCAATGTTTCTAACAAAGTTGTATCCATCAA
Source organism: Zenarchopterus dispar (assembly GCA_028564865.1). NCBI lineage: Eukaryota > Metazoa > Chordata > Actinopteri > Beloniformes > Zenarchopteridae > Zenarchopterus > Zenarchopterus dispar. Next base: position 3,963 of record JAOWBL010001107.1, on the reverse strand, counting down.
AAAACTCAAGCAGGAGCAGAGAAGAGAACACACTTTAATACATTTGATTTATTTATTTTTTTAATCCAGGTCTGTTTGTACTGTTTTTTTTAATGGAACTGAGGTCTTTGATGCAAGGGGTAAGAGCAGAGATGTCATTTTTTTTAATAATCTAACTCCACCCCACTCATTACACAATCACACTGTCACACTTTTACTGTCATATTTTCATTCAGTCCTTTCTTTCTCTCCTGACTAAGTTTTCTCTAAATTATAAGACTTTGAAGTCGTTTCTCACAAAGAACCATGTTCTTTTGCACGTGTTGACATCACCTACATCATGACTAAAATATTATCTAATAACTGGCTGAAAAAAAAAACAGAATAAGAGCAGCAGCATCCATTTTTGCCATCTTTCTCTCTACCCAACTTCATATCATGGCACATATGTTGTACCTTGGAAGCAGGTAGCACAAAGCAAAAACAGTGTATTTATATATAGTACATCTTAATCTGAACTCCAACTAAACCAAACTTCTTATTGTCAGATTAACACATCCAGTTAATAAGGATTAATTTGAGCTAATCCCTCAAGTAAATATTCAAATGGACTGAAACTGCCCAGCCACAGTCCTGGAAGAGGACAAAATTGAGTGATGCATAGAATTAAAACAAAGAAAAAAATCAAAATCGGCATATAAAAAGTTTGAAGTTGCACATGTCCAGTTCACTGTTCACTTTTGTTCCAATTTACCAGTTGGGCACTATTGTGACCTGCTGTGTTGGTATTATGAAGAAAAAATAAGGCTTCTTAGCAAACTTGGATGGTCTTGCAACTGTTACCGATCAGACACATACACCCATGAAATAAGAGTGAAGAATCACAAACTGTGTAGTATTATATCCATTTTATGGTGAAGGTTAAAGTGAAGTGGAAGTTTATTCTCACTTCTTATCAAAGAATATCAAGTCCTGGAACTTGTGCTTTTGTATCACCTGGACTTTTGTTGCCCACACATCATAGTCAGATAATGCTGATGACGATGTCCAGACAACGCTGACCAATGATCCACATATTTGTAACACCGTGTGTGTGTGTGTGTGTGTGTGTGTGCAACATTAAACTGTAGCCATGTGTTATTTTTTCAAAACATGTCACAGACATTTCACAGAGATCTTTCCAAGTTTCCCTTTAATGTGGTCAGTTTGTATCGGGCAGTGGTTGATCATCATGTAAGAGAGGTAGCTCTTCTGATCAGTTTACATCAAGGACTAACAACCATGATGACTGAATCAAGGTTCAAGGTTTCTATTTGCCATTTGTGCATAAAACTTACAGTCAAGGCACATTGGAATTCTTTTGCAGACTTCTCTCAGAGTCAAACAATATAGATAAGGGGAAAAATAGTATAATAAAAATAGAATAATATAATACAAATATACAAAGAAATAAAGCACTATACTGGAAACTGGGAATAGGTACACAATTTTTGAATATATGAGTACTAGACAAAGGTAAAGATGAGCTGTATTGCAGATATTGCACAGTTGAAGAGTATTGAGTGTTTAACAGAGGGGTATAAAACCTATAAACCTGTTTCACAGATGGAAATATATCACATTTACATGCCAGGTGAAGTAAGGAAGTGTGGGGTCATTATTGCACATGTTCAGTAGTTTTGTTTCACCATCAGTCTGACTGTGCAAAGAAAGAAGGTGTTGAAAAAAATTTGTTTGTGTCCAAGCAGAAAGTGTGCTGGGTGGTGTGAGTCTCTGATGACTCTGACGATGCTGCATGAACATAGACTCAATGGAAGGAAGTTTTGTCCCTGTGATCCTCTCTGCAGTCACTGTCGGCAGTGAGGATGCTCTCTATGAGTCCTCTGTAGGCCTGGATGAGGGGGCGATGGTTCAGGCCAGCTTTCCAGAGCAGCCTGATTTAAAAAAAAAAAAAAAAAAAGCCTTTGCTGTGCTTTTTTTACTGTGGCTGTAGTGTTACGTGTCCAGCTCGGGTTAGATGTGACCTGCAGTCCCAGGAATTTGTAGCTGTCTGCCCTCTTCACCTCAGTCCCTGTGATGATAAGAGGCTAGAGGAGTGTGGTGGGGATTGGGGTGGGTAGGTGGGGGGGTGAATCTTCGTAAATTTTAGAATAGTTTTTTTGGTCTTGAGGATGAGGTCGTTCTCTCTGCAGACCAGGATATCATTTCACATGGTCCTGTACCCTGACTCGTCATGCTCCTTGATGAGCCCCAGCGTGGTGATGTCATCAGCATATTTAATGACGATGGTGTGGTTCTAGGTGGAGACACAGTTGTATGATTGTGTACAGGGTGAAGAGTTTGGGGCTGACGCAGCAGCTCTGTGGGGATCCTGTTCTGGCTGTGAGTTCAGCAGACAGCCATCCTCCTATTCTCACCTGCGGTCTTTCTGTCAGGAAATCCAGAATCCAATTGCAGGTAGGAGTTGGGAGGCCGAGGTCTGTCAGTTTCTCAGTCAGTTTGCTGGCGGATGGTATTGAAGGCAGAACTGTAGTCCAAGGAAGAGCATGTTCTGCTACTTAAATGAATAAATAAAGATGTATCTATTATGAGTGTGCATAAAGTATATAGAGCTTTTATGAAAACAAATGCTACACTAAAAGGAATACATTCTGTAACAATCAAAAGTAAGAAAAAAATCCTGCATATAGAATCCTAGTAATTATAAGTTACATAATTGGCCTTGGATGTTCTCTGTGTGCATTTGCTTTTGAAAGTGAATACCCTTATTCAAACAGGTGGTTCTTTGCAACAAACCATCAGGTTTTATAGCTTTTTGACAGGCATTCAGTCCAGTTCCCACTGCCCAGAGTAAATTTGTTTACTTATGTCCATTTGATTCTTTACATAAACCCACTTCCAGAAAAGTTGGAAGGTTTTGAAAATACAAAAAAAAACTTCTCTCCTTTTGATTTTAGATTTTATTTGTTTGACATATATAAAGATTATGATTTTGAATGACTCTTTTTGTATTTAGAAAATTGTGTTACATTATCCTTCATTCTGTTTAAATATTTTATCATTATTGGGAAAACTCTGCTAATGATTGCAGTTTAAAAGGAACATCTGCCCATTCTTGCTGAATACAAGATCTCAGCAGCTCAGCAGTCCATGGATGATGTGGTCTGATTCTTCTCCTGATGGTGCTCCTTACGTTTTCTCTCACTCACATGCTCTCGTTGGTATGAAACCACATTGTTGTAAGATGTGCAGAATTAAGTCTGGCATTGTCCTCCTGAAAAGACATCAGACCTTTCAGGAAAATGTATCTCTTTGATAGAAGTACATGTTTCTATAAAATTCCATACACGTCTCTGCATCAGTGGCTCCTTGACATATGCAGGCGACCCACACCTTGGACACTGATGCATCCCTACACAGTCACAGATGTTACCTTTGTACCTTTCACTGATAACATCCTCGATGCTCTTTCTTATCTTTGCTGCATGTAAGCTGATGTCTGTTTCTTTCACAATAGCTGAAACATGGACTTATCTCACCACTAGACATATGTTCCTGCCTTTATTTCCATCTGGGATGAGCTCATATCACTAGTACTTGATGGTGTTTCTGCACGGAGTTCATGTGTTGTCTCCTTCTTGTGTTGTACACTTTCAGGTTACATTTCTGGATGCAGGGCTGGATTGTGTAGAGTTAAAATATTTTCTATTGTACTCCCAACCCCAAGTGGGTGTATTGATCACAGTGGCATGACAGTTTCTCAAGCAGCACTGCCTAAAGGCTCGTAGGTGACGCAGGGTTTCCAGCCTTGGCTTCTGCCCACTGAGATTTCCTCAGACTCCCTGAATCTTTTCACATTATTGTGCACTCTAGATGTTGAAAGACTAAAGTTGCTTGCAGTTTTACATTGTAAATATATATATATATATATATATATATATATATATATATATATATATATATATATATATATATATATATATA
>JAOWBL010001105.1:0-12211 GCA_028564865.1 Zenarchopterus dispar | reverse complement strand
GAATAGGATTCATATATTTGGGTATAAAAATTTCATCAAACTTGAAAGATCTATGTAAATTAAATGTTGCACAAACCGTAAAACAGGACCTGGATATGGTGGTTTAGTCCTCCTAGGCAGAATTAGGAATTCACATATTAATAAAATATGTGAGATTAGACTGTCAAAGAGGGCTGGTGAAGGACACATACTCCACATTAATGCACTATATGAAAATATCTGCTGCAAGATTTAAATGCATTTTATATCCCTCAGATAAAGGTTTTACCAAATTATGGTACTAACAATTAAAATACATGCAGACACACACAAAAAAAGGATGAGATCAGGACTTAGATCTGGCCTGATATAAACATGCAGAGTGATTGTTTGATATTGAAATGATCTCAAACTTCAGTATGTATGATGTCCTTTCTTAGTCTCCCTATACTATTATTTCAAAAAAAGAAAAAAATATTTTTATTTTTTGTCTGTCTCAGCTGCTGTCAGATTATTTATAGATTCTAGTTTTTTATTATTTTTTAAATTTTTTTTTCTATACTTTTTACTTTTTATCTCCAGTGTTGTCTCGGTGGGAACCCTCTGCACTGCCATGACGATGGCCTGGGGTCCACTCATCCCTGGGCTGTGGCAGGGACCATACATCCACCCAACCGCTGTGGTGTTTGGTACTCCATCGCACACTGGGGGGTGGGGTTGGGGGCATGTGACCCCACACCATGCAGTTTGGCTCCGGGGTTTGGCAGCTGCCTCTTGACGCAGACAGTTCCCTGTGATAGTGGGATAATGTTCCCTCACTGGTTCTTCTGTGCCCAATAATGTTTTACATGTTATTGTTTTAACCTTTGATTGTGTTGTGATTATCATTGACAGAGATCATGGTCAATCTGGGAAGGGGAGGAGGATGGGTGGGACTGGTTTTGTTTTTACTGTTAAAGAACTTTGTGCTTCATTTTATTGTACGAAAAGTACTATATAAATAAAGTTTGATTGATTGATTGATTGATAGTAATTCTATTGTTTGCTGTTTGGTATGTCTGTATTTTTTACCTTTAAGTTATTTTTCCAATAATTAAAGATTAATTTCTGACCACATTCTTTCACCACAAAAAATACTGCACCACCATCCTTCCAGGTTTTAATAACAGATAGGAAAATTCTTTGACCAGTTTTCGTAGTTTCGCAATGTCATCACTATGGAATTGTAAATATATTTCATATAGAGGGTATCTCCATCCATCCATTTTCTAAACCCGTTGTTCCATTTCTGGGTCACAGGGTAGAGGGTATCTGAATTTGTATAATCTATTAGCAATAAACATATTACTGGCACCTCTTTTTTCCAAATGCTGCTATGCAAACTGAACCACAGAAAAATACAATTGACACATTTGTGTAATGTTTAATGTCAATTTTAATACAAACTTTGGCAATGCTTTTTTTTCATTAAATTCAAGAAAGTTCATACAAACTAAGACCAGTCATGCCAGCACTGGTTTAAAAAAAACTGCTGCCAAAGTGGTCTAAAAGCAATAAATTTCACTCAAACAGGTTCAAAGTGTTTATGTACAATAAAAATGTATTTTCAAGAGGTAGGGCAAAAAACTGCAGATCTAACAGCTTAATCTCACTAAACTTTAAAGAGAAAGCTTCTAACTAGCTGCCACTGAGTCATGGGATCCGCTCAGTGTACAGTGTAAAAGAAATACCAGTGTTTTTGCAATAAAGTGATCAAACTGTAGAAATATAACTCTGTCCTTGAATGTTGAATTTTGTCAAACTGAAATAATGCACCATGAGAGACCATGGTGGATACAGTACATGAAGGAAACAAAGTTAACTAGAGGGATAATAGTTTGATATGATGCTGGAGCAGTGGCATAATTTTTTTTTCATTTTTTTTTCTTCTTTTGATTACAAAGTCATCCAAGTGTATTTTTAACAATGGAGAGTGGTCCCACCCACACTGTACCAATATTGAGTTAATCATGCTGATGAAACTGTATAAACTAAATTAAGCTTGGAATAGAGATTAAAAACATGTCCTTGCTCTAAGAAGTAATTTTTAAAACAACTTTGGTGGAATGCCACTTTATTAAGCTCTAAAATGTTGAAAAACTTTGCCATTCCATGTGATGAGTAGTACATTCAAAAAAGCTCTAGACACTTTATTTGATAATAAAGTCAGCTAGCGAATATATAATTTTAAAAGCTGCTAAATTGACAACCTTCACCTTCATAGGGAACAGGAAAGGCTCTCAGTACCACATCAACCTTCTGTACAGAGTTCAGCATGATAGTTAAAAATAGTAAGAGCTTCCATGCACTTTTAACAGCTTTTATTCTGTTTGTTGCAGGAAGTTGGACTCCACCCCAGCTGATATGAGGAGAGAGGAAGGATATAATGGTGAATAATACAAAACCTAGCTTAGTATCTCACTGGCCAAAATAGCAATGGCCAAAACCATATATCGGCAACAGCAATACAGCACATGGCTGTAATAGTCATGTCCTTCCTCCTGTGGTTTCTTCACTGCTTACTAAATTTCAAAGTCAACTGAGGAATCACATGGACATGAGGTATGGAGGTGTCTGGGGTAACTGAGGTGGTGTTGCCCCTGCCATCATCTTTTACTGTGTTGTATGCTAACTGCTAACCACTATCACACAGGAGAATGGCACTGCGAACCGATAGCGGGATAGGAGTGATACCCAAATGCACACAGAGTGGCAACTGATGCCTTTTAAAAAAGGTAGCCATGGTACCAGGATCGGCCGTGAAAATTTCAGCTGTGTCATCTTAGTTCACTATAGCTCATATGACAACTGAGGTACATCAGCCTGCCTCAGAATCTCATTTCCTTTCATTCTCCTCACTACTTTTAAGCTTTTCTTTCTTTTCCCCCCAATATTTCTTGCTTTCTTTGTGTTCCCCATGCCCTTCTGAATGTTTCTCCCTCTGCAAGAAAGCAATGACTATTTCCTCCTTCGAGAAGTGAATTCAAACATGCCAATTTACCTAAATTCTCAGGAAAAATGTGAGAAAGTGTAATCAAATGAGCAAGGAAACCTCATCAGCTTTAATCCAATGACTCAAACTTGCTCTTTGAATATAAAGCTTAGGAACACTTTTATTCAGAATGGAGAAGGATAATTAAAGACCAGAGCAGACTTAAGAGTGGCAAATTATTCTATCATAAATCATGTGACGTCAGCACTAGCTTAGCATTATGTCAGTCACTGTTGTGCCATGCACAGTTCATTAAACAAATTCAAAGGTTATGCAAGTTAGATAGCTTAGGTAAATCACCAGTGATTGATCAGTTCATTGACTGATTAATCTAAGGGAGTGGTAGAGTTTTCAATCTAAAAATGCTGATGCAGTGAAGATCATTTACTCAAACAGCCAGACCATATTGATTCATTCTTTTTCGCCTTTAATGGAAAAGCTGAATGGACAGCCACACAAATGCTGTTATACAAGACCAATATATAAACAGTTGATGAAATGCAGTTATTAATTCTGTTCTGTTGCCTCTTTTTTGCATTCCCTTTCTCCTTGCTCAGTTTTCAGTTCTTAACCCATCAACACTGAGTGCTGAAAAGCTGCTAACAAGATGTGCAGATTAGATTCTGGCATGGAGGAAGTATTTAACTATGATGTGTCATCAACTTTGAGTTTTCTTAGCAGCTTTGAAATTGGAATAATCATTTTCACATCTCCAATACTCTATTAATTAGGAACAAGGGAAGGATGATAAAGTCACCTCTGTGCATTGTACCTAGATGACTGTTCCTGATGGCAGGTGATTAAAAATGTAACTGTTGCTCATATATGACTACTGCTAGGAAATTCTTGGAAAATATGTTTTTAATTATTTCTTTATATATTACAATCACGTATAAATAATATTAGAAGGAATGGAGAGCTGTCAAAAAACTAAATTCAGCTGCAATACTGAAATATTTAACTTTAGTCAAGCTTAAAAGAGATCTATTATACCTGTTTGTTTTTTGACTTTTTTTTTTTTTTTGAGAAGTAGACATGACTACCTGAGGTAAAAATAAATGCCTTTCATATGCATTCTTTCACATACTTCATGGATATTGTAGAAGAGCACCCTCTGCAAACACCCAAATATATGCTCTTGAGCACAGAAAAACATATTTGTGATCGTATGTCTATTTAATCATCCTTCTGAAACAATGCTCAGTAACATGTTTGACTGACATAAACATGGTAGTTTATACCAATATAAAATATATTTCTTAGTCTAAAAAAAAAAGTGGCATAAACTGGCATACGCAAAGAAAATGTTTGTCTCCATATCCAAATCTAAAACATGGCAAAATTTAAAAAAAAAAAAAAAAAAAAAAAAGGGACTGGAAAATTCTTCACATTATCTTTAAATGTGAATTAAAATATTTCTATTCAATATGCAGAAAAACTGAAAAATCCATGATGTACTTAGATTTTTAGTGTATGCCTTTTTGAGGCGCTACTGGATTCTACAATGTGGCTGTTTGACACAGTATCACCTGGGGCTTTGTTTAACAATGCCATGGAAAAGCTGAGAATTTTCTGAAAAAGTTGAAATTGTCCATTACAACTTATTCCCCTAAGGAAACGAGCAATAAATAAAAATGAAGTAATGAAATGAGAAATAAAATAAAAACCATTGCAGAGGTTTAAACTTCTGCTTTTCTTGTAAATTAGAGACACTGTGTTTATCTATAATTTCTTTTTTACAATTGTAGTTTAAGCATCTTGACAATTTTAGCACACCATGTAAGTTGCTCCAGGCTTAAAAAGCTAAAGAATGTGTAAGAAGTGTCAGGTCATAATGGCTTATGAAGAAAACCTGAAGTGACTGTGTGTGGTAAAAACAACTGTTCTTGTTTTCATGGAAATTCCCTTCAAAACATCCATCCATCCATTTTCCGTACCTACTGAATCCATCTACTGGGTCACAGGGGTCTGCTGGAGCCAGTCCCAGCCCATTTCAGCCAAAAGGCAGGGATATACCCTGGACAGGTCACTAATCCATCACAGGGCCACAAATGCAGGAGACAAGAATGGCAGGAGTACAAAATCAAAAATCATTTTAATGACAACATAAGCATGGATCCAACAAAATTCAAAAACATCTTCAGCCTAAACCAAATCAAGGCAGACACACAGTACAGACTAACAAGGAGCAAAGGAAAGACAAGGCAATACATAGAAACAGAATTTAATGAGACACAGGTGCAAATAGTCAGGGCAGATAGGAGCAAGGGAAGTCTAACTATGACTAAACACAAGAACACAGACCGTCAGAATAAAACAGGAACTAACCAAAAACTAAACCCACAACACCATTCCCTGGTCGGGAGCCGAACCAGGAACCTTCTTGCCATGAGGCAACAGTGCTAACCACTTCAAAAACATCTCTCTTTAAAAATTATCATAAATAATTTATTATCATAATTATGACAGGTCACTGATTCTTCTATGTTTTTATTACATATCTAAAATAATAAAGTTCATTGTACAATAGTTTTCCCCCCGTAAAAACCTTGAACTTTAACTGAAATGCTGAATTTGAGTTGTGAAAATGGGTGTATCATGCAATAAAAACTGACTAGTCAGAATGAACATTGTTATAAATTTGACAGCAGATGTCCAGAAAATTGCTGTAAAAGTGATTGCAGCATTGGGGCTCGCCTCTTGGCAGGTTGTGTATGAAATAAAACAAGATCAAAAACTTGAAGTAGTATTTCAAGCTCTGTATTGTGTATTTTAGATTCAAGATGTGTCAAATTTCTGAAACCTCTAGCCCAAGTAGAAGTCTTAGTTCTCCAGCTAACAGATAATGACTACTAGTATATTTTGTTTTGTGTAATATTAACAGTACATTTGTGCCTCTCTTCTCTCTGTTCATCCCCCTCTCTTTCTCCCTCCTCTTTTCTCCCTTAGCCCAGCTGGCCTGCGGCAGTAGGGTCCCCCCTTATGAGCCAAGTCCTGCCCAAGGTTTCTCTTCTCTTAAAGGGGTGTTTTTCTTTGACACTATTTGGCTTAAAGGTTTTGTTTGTTTATTTTTCTCTTCTAGTAGAGGAGTTTTTTAGTTACCATTGTTTTGTTTTTTAAAAAAATATTTGCTCAATGGTCATGTTCCAGGTCTCCAAAAAGTCCATAGAGGCAATCAATGTATTGTAATAAACAATATATGTATTTAATTTAAAAATGTATTTGAACTTAAGTCCTTGACTATCTGTATTTGAGGGAAGAGATACTGTTTTGAGAGCTTTTAAGTTTGATGTTCCCAGAATTAATAACATGTTAACATGAAGACATGCTTGCCAGAGAGACTTTTGCTATTAGCAACTGCTGATGTTTCTATGTTTACTGACTAAATAAAACTCCTCTACATAATAAAAGCATAATTATTAATACATGTTGATTTTACTTTTTTCGTTCGAGGTGTCACCTTACTGAAACACTGTACACTGGAACTTTGTTAGAAATTGAATGTATCCTCTGTGTCAGCTACAAAAAGCAGCAAAAAAAAAAAAAAAAGAACTTACACATGGCATTACATTTATAGTCTTTTGTCATGTATTTCTGAATAATCTTTCAAATGATCTCAAAATTTGAAAACCAGCATTACTATAATGATGGGCTACTTGGTACCAACAAGTAAATGCAAAGTTGCTGGTGAGGGGTGCATGCCAAGGAGACAAACAATTTATTGGATTCTGCCATCTTCTCTCCATCTGCAGACTGACTCATGTTGGCCAAAAGCACAAATCTTGAGAATTGCGTGGTCTGGCCTCTGTTATGGCCATTAGGCATTTGATGAATGTCCTTGGGAACGTCACACAGGGAGGGACATGTCGCCCAAGCAGCAGGAAGCCATAATGACTCGCTGCAGTTCATATAAACAGATCAGTCATTTGCCAAACCAAACAGAGCCAAACTATGGGAGACACTTCACAGAAATGAGAAGGACTTCCTGACTACCTGTGCTAAATGCATGTGTAGTTTAGCCTTCTTTAACTTTTTTTTTTATACGAACACTTTTTTTTTTGTAAAAAATATGCACAAATATTATATATATAAAAAATACACTAGGTAACTGCAACATGGCTTCTCCTCCTCCTTTATTAACACTCCCACACAGCTTTCCATAAAGCCATACTGGTGGAACAGATGTTTATTGTTATGAGTAATTCAATTTCATTCTATTCAGTTGCATCTAGACTGCAGCATTCATCTGACAGTAATGGAGAATAAAATGTGCTGAACTGAACTCAAAAGTCCAATGAGAAAACAAAACTGGATACAGAGACACAACTAGTCGTTCAACAATGCTAAATAACTGAACATATCCCAACTCACCACTTCTTAGATTGTACATGCCTTGAAATAAACGAGTTAAAAACCTTTTTTTTCCCCCTTGGGAATGGAGCATGAAATGGACAGAAAAGTCACAGTGGAAAGAAAAAAGGAAGCAAGGATTGAGAGGCCAGTTGTTGAGAAAGTCAGAGGAAATAGAGACTGTTAGAATATCAAATGGTAGTAATTGTCTCTTGCTGTCTCTCCAGCAAGACTCGCTAACATAGTACTTTTGTAGAAATACATTACCACAGTAAACCTAGGCTGCTCTTCACATCATGCCTGTGACAATGACTTCCAACATCCTCCCCCTTTCTTCCTATGCCATTTCCTGTCTTTGCTGATTTTCATCTTCCATCTCAACTCTATAGGTAGGAGTCATCTGTTTACATTTTTTATCACTGCCAAATATATTTTGGCCTAAATGAAATGGTTTTAAAAGACTCAAAGCTTCTGTTGTGCAACATTTTCATCTAACTATTGAGCTGTGATAAATCAAAAAGAAAATTTACTTAAGGCACAATCAAATTAACATCTTTAGATATGTGAGGTTTTCAATTTAATTGCTTTATGTCTTGATTAAAAATTATGCAGCATTTTCATTGACTTTATTCCAGTTTATTTAGTGTTTAATGGCCCAGCGTTTAATCATCTCAAATAGCACATTTTCAGTTTTAATTCAGTTTAGATTTGCTGATTCATGCAGGTCCAAATGGCTAAGTTCATGACCTCCAAAAATGATCTATTTCTTCAAAATCGTATGCAATAACCTAACATATGCATATTTCTGTGGTGTAATGAAAGGCCTTGGTGTTCAAATGTTTGATGCACACCACAGCAGTGTCGCGACACTGCACTCAAAGATGCTCCCAATACATATGATTTAATCCTTATTATGCATGCCAACATCCTCCACAGCCACAACACTTCAAGCCACAGTCAACCAAACCGATTGTAGGTCATTACAAGTGAACGCATTATTGCAGCTGCATTGTGTCAGGCAAAAATGTATCTTAAGCATATTTGGTGTGATGTGCCGCTGGGCTGGAATGCAAAGGACACCTGATGAAAGCAGCCGGTAAGGAAAAGCAGCAGCAGAGATGTGCAAATGCACTCATCCCCTGACACATGCAGCATCCACATACAGGAAGCCTATGGATGTGTGACTGAAAAGAACAATAAGGCTATATAAAGTCTGGGTTATGTAATAATATCTCAGAGTGATGCAATGCAGCAAACAGTTCACCAAAGTGCCATTAAGCTGATATCTGAGTAATGGCAAATGTGCATTCATTTTACATCAGTGTGCAGGTGGCTTTCCTGAACTGAGAAAAGGCTGAATGAACTAAATGATCATGGCGGAACATTTTCAGAGGAAGCTAGCATTGTTGTTTCTGGTGTTTTTGAGTGAGCATGCAAGTGCAAGCCCACTTAGGTACAAATGAACAGAGATGCCTATAAATTGTCATTTTGACATAATAATTCTGTTTGCCATAAAGGGAAAAACATAAATTAAATGCTCTTTGATACAGAAATTGTCAGGGTCCTTCATGCCCAAGAAGCTGCCATGTCCATTAACCATTTTAATATTTTCAGATTAACACATAAACACTGAACTGGGCATGGTGCTAATTTTGGACTAATTTTAAGCTCCTACTCACAGCTTCTCTTCATTACTGATAACCTATACTTTTTCCCACGTGGATTTTGTTGTTTGATCCATAAAGGAATCTGGTGTCAAATGGAACAATTTGTTAGACAAATGATGGTTAAATTGTGTTGGTGAGAACAGCACTGAGAGCGCTTGTTTTTCTTCTGTTCCCTGTCTGTCTTTCAGGTGGGGCAGTAGCTTGTCTGCTAGCTGTGCATGTGTACAAACGATTTCATTTATTTTTTCACATAAAAGCAGACAAAATCCAGGCACACAGATTGTCAGAGAAGATTTTATAACACAAGTTGGCACTTGTGAATGAGTAAATATCCCTGGAGGTCCTCGTTAATCACTCAGATCTGTTGGTGGAGCCGGTAGTCCTCTAACTCAAACTCCAAGGAATCAAATCCTACTACTAATGTTGCTACTAACACAAGGAGTGTGCAGGAAATACAAACCATCATCAGAGGCTACTGTTTAATTCACTTCTTCCAATACATCCTGTACATTATGACATACGTAGAAGCGACGATGGAGTGTACTTTCTGCCATTCTGGATGTTTTGCAGACACAAGATAGATAACCCTAAAAATGAAACATTGAAATGACAAAGCCAATAAAAGTAATTCAAATGTTGTTTTTTCTTTTTCTTTTTTTTTTTTTTTTTTTTTTTTGTTGACGCACTTTGGTTTTAAATGTCCTGTATAAATAAAGTTAACTTGACTTGACAAGATAGATATCAGATCCAGGCTGAAAAATCAGAGCCCATGGCCAGACTAATCTAAACCCACAGACCCACTCAAGTCCAGAGACACAGGAATATGTTGGATGATATGGAGTGCAGAGTCACAATTACTGTTCTACAGACTGTCCCTTGTTTCATGTAACTACACTTTTGTACACGTTACTGCTGTCATATGCTTAGAGGGACACAACTAATGAAAAGAAGAAAAATTAATTCCACTTATCACAATATCTCATGTTTGAAGAAAATAGATATTGTTTTCTAACTGTTCCCCTTTTTTCACAAAAGCAAGAGTTTGTCTTTAAAGATGCATTTACCAATAAAGAAAAGCATATTAATGACTGCCTTTTAATGAGGTTCTTAAACAATGACATGAGGTTTTGCCACACCCACTTTCTTGTAGACATATGTTAGCTGTCAACTCTGAATGCATTTATTTGTAGTTAGAAATGATTGACTCCTGTTTTGTTGGTAGTACATCTATGTATATTTACATAGAGTTGTGGGACCTGTCAGATTGCAGTCTGAATAGTGACACAAACCCATTAACACAGACATATCTGACATTATTATAAAACAGTGATAGCTGGCTAAAGACCTTGCAGACATTATGTGATTCACCCTTCCCGACTTATTATGCTGCCTGACAACTATGGAAGGATTAATTGAAATTTTACTGAAAGCTCTGACTAAGAGTTAAGCTTTTGTTTGTAAGAATGATTTATTTATTGGGGCAGCACAGTGGCTTAGGGGTTTGCAGTGTTGCCTCACATTAGGGGTCTTTCAGTGGTGTTTGCATATTCTCCCTTTGCTTCCGTGGGTTTTCTCCAAAACATGTATGTCCAGTTCATTTGTGACTCTAAATTGCCGACAATTTAAAACCAGCACCTTTAGAAATAAGCCTAATGTCCCCAAATCTAGTTGAATTGTCATAATTAAAGCAAAACTATCTCTGCCAATGGTGTAAGAAGGGTTTTCTTCACTATAATATTTAAAACTAGCAAAATATTCTTACAACTACAAAAAAAGTGATACAAATTTCCTTGAATCAAGACTTTTTTTTTTTTTTTTACTTTCTTAGAAATGCATTTTTACAGTGCATATGAGTGAGTATGAGTGTGCGTGGTTGTTTGTCTTTATGTGACCCTGTGATGGATTGAAAAACCGTCCAGGGCCTTTGGCTCCAGCAGATCTCTATAACCCTGAATGAGAGCAAGAAGGTATGGATAATGGAGAGATGGATGGATGGATGTGTGTGTGTGTGTGTGTCTGTGTGTGTCTGTGTCTGTGATGCATGAAAGAAAACCAGAATTTTCTGGGAATGGTAAATCTGAGAAGTATCTTCTTGAATGTGCATTTTGGGTTCAGGTGATACAATAAAGTCTTTTAAATTGCTGAAAACACTAAATGACTGATCTCTTAGGGACTAGAATCCAATTATTTTTCTTGTGATCAATATTAATAATTAGTGATCAATGTCTATCACAGATTGAGATTGTATTTATAATACCTATTGTTATTTACATTATAATAAATGCCATAACCTGACTTTTTTTTTCTTTCACCATCACTCTACATATCACCTACATCCACTGCCAGCTGCCACATTTATAAAGATATGGTTTATGCCTCTCTTTCCTTTATCCAGAGAGAGGTGTGACTTTGTTGTACAGAAAATAATAACTTTGTCTAAAATGTTAAGAACACGGTGAAACCATGACAATATGCTACCAGTAAAATATAGCAGAAGCTGCTGATGGCTACTTGATTCATAGCATTGGGCATGCTCAGTTTGGCCTGTAAAATGTTGGATTAAGTTTGCTGTCACATGTTTTTTTCTCTTTTTAAAATCCAGAATCCAGCTTTAGTACTCTGTATTGAAGGTGGAAAATCAACGCGTTGAAAACACAAAGAGACTTTCCCAGGCTAAGTTCATTGCAATGTTAATATTGACAGCTAACTTTGGTTCAGTTTAAGTCATTGTCTTCTGTCTTCTGAATTATGTTTAACTTAATGTTTTTAATTCTCACCACCTAAGCTGCTAATTCTAGTTATCAAAAGATTCATTGATGTTTTATCACTAATAATAGACAAAAAAATTGATGTGAGAATAGTTTTAAATGTTCAGTTGTGTAGATATTCAGATACGAAAGTCAAAATAGCATGAGAGACACAAAATCTGCTGGCTATTGTACATAATTAGAATGTAAAATCCAGGAGTCTATAGTAGTATTGTTATTGCCATATACTAAAAATTCAAAGACAGTCGAGAAAAGTTGAGAAAATAGAGATAATTGAGATACATCTTATATATAGCTGTAGTATATGACTATACATCTATATCTATATATATCTATATATGTCTAAATATATATATATATATATATATATATATATATATATATATATATATATATATATATATATATATATATAT
>JAOWBL010001104.1:0-15996 GCA_028564865.1 Zenarchopterus dispar | reverse complement strand
ACACACACACATCATCAGCAGCAGTTTGTGACTTTTACAAGCATGACAAATCAGACCAAAGACATCCAGAAAATTGTAGTTTCTCTGCTGGACCAAACCAACAAGGTTCAGTCTAACAGGCTACACTGACAGTACCACAGTTTTATTTCAGATGTTTGTTGGTTTAACAGTTCATCTGGATGACTGATAACCTGTCTCTGATATCTTCAGTCAGCTGAGAATCGACATTAACTCTACTGAGATGTTTGTAGAACTTGGAGATGTATTCGGAAGGGTTGACTTTAAGGTTAAAAGTTCAACAGTTGATGAATCCAAGCTCTGGAATCATTCACAGCCCAAATAAAACATGTATGGGCACCCCAGAGGGTAGTATCGCAGGTCATCAGCCACCCACCAGTTTGCCAGGAACTCTTTATCAATAGGACTGTAATGAGCCTCAACCTCTGGCAACTTCTGACTGATGTACAACACTGGGAGGTTGACTCCTGGAGCTACTGGGATACACCAGCTCTGGTCATCAGTTTGACTCATCACTCTGGAGAATGAAACAAAGATAGAAGTAAGGTTTGAGCTTAGGGTGTGGAGCAAGGGTTCCCTCCCAAGTGTTTCATTCTAACCAATTAAACAACACCTGCTACTGCTTTGTCCAGTGGATTTGAGGAACCTTTTAAGGTTGGGGGTCTGGTCAAGTTTGCAAAGTTCAGAATGAAGTTACAGGAACAACTCACCAGTCCAAAGAACTGCAGTCACTGTAATTATATATTTATTTGAGGAAAGAAATAAACTAAAATTAAAGAAGTTAGTGAGCTATTCTTTAAAATAACAATTGTCAATGTAAATTGTTTAAGGAATGATACAGGTTGCAGAAGTCTCAGTTTACAAACCAAGGTTAGTGAATGTGGCTTTTTTTTTTGTATCTCCAGCTAGGAAGTTCCTAGTTTTTAAGACTGTGCCTTTTTGATTGTCTTCTTCCTCCTCTTAAAGAGATAAGACCAGGGTTGCCAGTTGTGCTTATTATAAATGACTTTAGGTTTGTTCCATGTGAAGTCACTTTGAAATATCATAAGTCAACAGTTGCAGGTGTTTAGGGTTGTTTGAAAGAGCGAGTGAAATATTTGCAATTATAAGAGGGCCATAGATTCTCATTGTGCTTTCCATTGTCACTTATTAACATTTAAAATTAATAAAGTTAGGCTGATTGTCAAATCACATAAATATCTTATATTCCTTTTTTTAATTTACTTGTTTGTTTATACTTGCTTTTGGCTTTAAGCTAATTTGTCTGCACTTATATAACGTATTTTTAATCTTATCCAGCTTCTTCAAAATACTTTATAATGGCTCTCATTTACCCATTTACAGAAACACTCTTACAGTACAGCACTTCTATTATGGGTTAAGGATTCCATCAGTTGCAAGATGTTGTCACTGGAGTATCAGGACAGAATGCAACTCAAAGCTGTGCAAAAAGAACTGAACCACATGCTGAGAGAAGCCAGGAGGGAGCGCGAAGAAAAAATTCAAAGCAATTTTATTGCTCATAGCTCCAGGAAGATGTGGGACACTATGAGGAGGGTCACTGGCATGTTTGCAGTCTGTAAAAGTCTCAGTACCCCTGACAACCTGCATAGGGCCAGGGAGCTGAACAACTTTTACATGAGATTTGAAACCCAGGACTTCTCATCTGAATGCAGGAGTGTTCTGGGGTCCATCTCTATCACTGGGCTGGACAAAAGGTTGGGGATGAAGTCACAACACTTTTTGAAAACACATGCACCAAGAAGGCCACAAGGCCAGATGGGATCTCAGTTTTTCTCCTTAAAAGATGTGCCAATCTATGGACTCACACTATCAAACACTATCCCCTCCCTCTGAAAGAGCTCGACAGTCCTAGGCCTCCCCCCAAAAAACATGCCCAAAGGTGTACTATGAATAGAGGCCTGTGGCTCTGACGTCTATTGTCATGAAGTGTTTTGAGAAGATGACAGTGTTACTGTTGAGGCAGGAGGTGGCTGGGCTTTGCAACCTGTTTCGGTTTGCTTATAGGTGGGGGCATGGTACAGATGATGCTACTAACACAAGCATATATCTTGTGAGCATATATCTTGTGTGTTCATTAAGAACACACCTATCACACAGGTCTGTTCCTACAGGTATCTTGGGGCTCACAATGACAGCTCACTCACCTAGAAGGCTCACACTGGAAACATCTTCTTTAAATTCCAGCAGTGGATGTATTTCCTGCACAGACTGAGGGTGTAAGGTGTGAAACAGAGAGTCATGCTGCTTTCCTACCAAGTAGTGTTGGAAAGTGTAATCAGATATGGCAGCAGAGCCTGGTATGGTAATTTGACTCTGCAGCTGAGGTCACAGATCAAAAATTATCCGTCTCTCCAGACTGTCTATGAGCGGTTAGTTATCGGGCAGGCACAGGAAATAGTGTCTGACCAAACCCACCCTGCACCCTGAGTTCCAACTATTGCCTTGTGGTAAAAGATTCAGGGTCCCCAAGGAGCTGTCTGAAAAGACACAGACACTTATTCCTGCCTACAGCAATGAAATTCCTCAACAACAGCTCTTATAAGGTTTGATGGAGCTCCTTCCAAGGTCAGTGCAATGTGCTGAACAGTACAGTACACAGAGCAGTAACACTACCATAGGTGCAATATACTATGCTCTACTCCAGTGGTCTTCAACCCTGGTTCTCAAACTCTACTGTCCTGCATGTTTTCGATGTTTCCCTTCTTCAGCACACCGTGAAATAAATGCTCGTGTCATTAACAGGCTTGTGCAGACCTTGATGAGAACCTGATAATGATCATTAATTAGACTTTGGTGTGTTTGAGGCAGGGAAACATCTAAAACATGCAGGCCAGTAGATCGTGATCCAGAGTTGAAGACCACTGCTCCACTCTGTGGAGACATGTGCAATGTTAACAGTAGACTTGAAACTGTACATTTTGTTTTTATTGTATTTAAGCTGCAAACTATTTCTGTAAATTGTAAATTCTGTTTTTTGTGTATTACCTGAAGATGAACATTATTGCTGTAAATTTAATTTTATTGCCACACTTTGTCGTTATTATTATACATGTTTTGTATTTATGTAACTGCTGGGATAAAGCCCTAGAAAACTTTTCACCTACAGGGACAATACAGGTATATTTTGTTCTATTCTTGTTCATTGCATATTCATACTATACACAGTGCTTTGGATTTCTAAAATCATACCCTGATAAAAACATCACTGGGTGATGTGGGGTTCAGTGTCCTGCCCGCAAACGTCTTTCTGCACATGAAGGGACTAAAGAGTGATCCCCGACCACACAGCTGGAGGATAACCAACTCTGCCCAATGAACCACAGCGGCTCTCAAGGGTGCTCACCTGGCTTCTCTTGGAAAAAGATGACAATGATATAGAAACAAGAAGGTGACTAGTTGCTTTGGGATGCAGTAATGCTACATAACAGCACTACATAGCACCACTATGCCATCAAACTGCTGGTTTATTAGTCAGCTTATATGGTTTTGCACTTGTGAGTTGAATATCTACAATTTAGATGGTGTTTTCAGATTGATTAGTTTGAAGAGGAAGAAGCTTGTCTGAAGCAGGGCATAATGCTGAATTTGATGAAAATCTAAATCCAATATATTCCTGACCTCAGGTTATTTTAAATCATCAAGCATCCCTAGTTGATAAAATCTGATGAAATTTCAAAGGCAGGAATGATGTCAGATACACACATACACTTCTGAGTATCTTAAAAATGATCATCTTGAAACTTACTTTTATGGTTTTAGTCACTTGTCACATAACAGCAGCCATGCATCCATTTTCTATTCCCGCTGAATCCTTTTACAGGGTCACGGGGGTCTGTGGAGCCTACACAACATTAACATATAAAATTAGCATTCTACAGTTGCATTGCTGCATGCACCAGTTACACAGCTACATAAATGTTCATATATAAAAGAGTGAGAGAGCTGTGAATTAGCAAACAGAAAGATGTCTGTCTTCTCTGTCACAATGATAATCCCATTTTCCTGCCTTCGTGGAAGAACTACATGTATAAGACTCTTGGATGGGAGAGCACTAAATAATAAAAGTACAAGACCAGCAAAGACATAGAACTGAGATCTGGTGCAAATGACTGTCCTGCGTGGGTAACACAATTTCATACAAAAGTGTGTTGTAAGTACTCACCTAATGGTGGTGGTGTGCATGTGAGTGAATGTTTGCATACACTAAGTACATATCAGGCCAACTCTGACTGCACGCACAATGCTAATCTGTTGTGTGGGTGTCAAAAGAGCTGTGTGCATAGACACATAGACCACCTCACAGGGATGAGGATGTTACTGAGCGTGCCAAGATGGTTCTGAGCAACAGAAATGCTCCCACATGTGAGCCACTGATAAGGAACTGACTGTGTACATGTAGGTGTAACTGAATGTGGTATGGAAGAGCATTACAGATGGACTGGAACATCCCACCAAAAGCTAAAATGTTTAGGATTTAGTTACCTGTGATGGGTTATATTTTATTCTGAATTGAAGTAGTAGATCTCCTTGAGGAGCTAAGAAAGACAAAGCTGCCGCCTTCAGCATCAAATAGAATCTAATGAACAACCGTCTATATATAGTTTCATTATAGTTATGTAACATTTGTTTTTTTTTCCTGCTCGCAGTTGTTGTTCTTTCCAGCAATTTATTTCAATACATCAGCAAGATTAGGATAATTGAATGGGAGTATTTGATATGCTGAAAGAAAAAAGAACATTTAAGTTCTAGTCTAAAACGCACAAATGTCGCATATCTGTGAAATAAAATTTGAGTGAACAGTACTTGGTTGACAAAGGCAATCCTCATTAAAGGGGACATACGCAAAAGAAAAATTCTGTGTTTGAGATCACATAATTTGTTGTTGAGCGACTACTAATTCAAAATTTAGAACCTAAGAAAAACTTCTCTGTTTGTAGGCCATGTCAGTCTTGAAATGAGCCATTTAGTAATGTGATTAGATTTATGGGAACTGTGATGAGAGTAAAGTTATCCAGATTTGTCATATGTATGTAAACATCATCCATCCATCCATGTTCTATAGCCACTGAATCCACCTACGGGGTCACAGGGTTCTGCTAGAGCCTATCCCAGTCCATTTCAGGTGACAAGCAGGGATACACCCTGGACAGGTCGCCAGTCCATCACACTCACACCCAAGGGCAATTTAGAGTTCTCAATCAACCTAATATACAGTATTTCTCCTAATTAACATTAGGCGTGGCAAATTACCGACTGGGCGTGTCTATTTGAGACCTAATTATGCAAGGTGTTCAATGTTAGGCTTTAAAACAATGATGTGTCATTAAAAAAATGTCTAGCATACCTGAATTATTATTTTTTTTAAATGATGAAAATCGCTCTCTATTCGGTTGCTAAATAGGGTAAATGATCCTGCTCATCCACGTAGCATATTTCTAATTTATATGTACATGCAACGAAATTTGTTCACATTCAAGAATTCACTTTCTTATCAGTACTTTCTTTCGATGTATACATACCGGTAATTTAAAAAGAAAAAAAAAATCTGGAAAAAAAGTCCTATACGCCATAGCTTGCAAATAACAAAACTTCATACATATACTCCTGTCTATTAAACATTATACTGGCTGGTAGCGTGACGTAGTCACGCGCTCCTGTTGACGTCACGGATAACGTAAACACTGCTTAAATATGGCAAAAAATCGCACACGGCTGCATTTAAGCTGAAGGCAATTGCAGTTGCAGAATAACTGCCGTAGATAATTATTAGCCATTGGTACAACGCACTGCCCTACGTTTTATTTAACATTTATTTTCATTTAGCAACACAGGAAGGTAAAAATACTAAAACTTCCTACATCGGCATAGCGGCTTTTGCAGCCTTTACATTTTTTCTCCCTGTATCTGCCCCTCTCCGCAAAATAAACAAAGCGGTGTTAAAGTGCCTTTTTGCCTCCGCTATTTCGACAGTTAGTCACGGTAAATTTAAACGCCCAATCGATTAAATACTGCATAAGATTAGGAAAATTTTCAGGAAGATAAGTGTCTGTCTCCTCAAACCATAACACTTATATATTGTAGTTTTTTTCTTTTCCTAGACATGTTCTGATTTTTTTTTAAATTTATTTCTGCGTATTCACGTGTATTTGTTTTTATTCTATTTCTTACTTTACATTACTCCATGTTTTATATGCACCGTTGCATCAGAGCAGTTTCCTAGTCTGTAAACCTGTTTACTGGCAATGACAATAAAGTGATTCTGATTCTGATTCTCACTGATCATAACTGTGATCAATTTTTATTGTAAGTGGCATAAAAATAATAGCTGCGCCCTAGCTTTCTGGATGGGGGCGTGGGGGTCTATTAGAGCAGGAGCATTAATAAAGAGAAATATGGTATATGTTTTCGGACTGTGGAAGGAAACCAGAGTAGCCACGCAAGCACAGGGAGAACATGCAAACTCCACACAGAAAGACTCTGGCCGGGCTAGGAGTCAAACCGGGAAACTTCTTCCTGTGAGGTGACAGTGCTAACCACTAAGCCACTGTGTTTCCTTTTAAAGATCATGTAATGCTGAATTTACCTTTTTTTTTTTTTTTTTAAAAAAAAAAAGCAAGTTCAAAAGATTCTTATCTTAAAGGTGCAGTATTGAGGAGATGATAACTCCACCCTCCAAAACCAGGTGTTTTAAGACATGGCGTAAAGGGGAGTTTTGTGTTGTATATCTGTAACAGTTTTGCCCAAGCACGACATTCAGACATTATATTCAGATGCCTTAAAATTGTGTCATGTTTTGAAAGAAGAGCATGTCTCTTTTAAAATTTTACATAATCTGCATTTATTCTCACCCCAAAGTGGAAGTTCATTTTTAGACATCAAAGTGAGCTGTCTGAACGATCATTAAAACACATATGTTAATTTGCATTCTGGCCTGAATAAGCTTATCGGATTGACAGCTCAAATTAACTAACTGACTGTATGAACCATCACAATGCCAAACTAACATGTTTGTTTTGAGAGCATCCTTTCCTGTGGTGTCTGGCTGTTTATCCTCACATCCCTTACAGATTCACGCAACATAATGTTTTTGGGAATTAAGTCTTTGATGAATTTTCAGTAAGGTAGTCTGGATCATGTCGGCACTTTCAGGAACATTCTCTGATAAAATCTGTTAATGCTGCTGTCGAGTTGCTGAGTATTGCATCACCAAGTCTTCATCATATTTTAAGGAAAATCTTCAAAGACTCATTAGGTTGTTACTAAAAATGTATAACGAGCTGCTGGGTCTCACTGCGTTCTATCTACTGATGTTTAGTCCATGAAATACGACAAGAAAACACATTTATATCCAATGTGCTTACACTGAACATTATGAATTGTTTATGACGATATTAGGCAAAACAAACTAAAATCTGTGATCTTTCTCTTTATGTATAAAATGATATGTTATTGAATATAAATTTTGCATAGTATATTAAATAAAAGCACAGTCGCTAAGCTTTTTGTTCCCTTTCTGAGCACATTCATATAACAATATGTTACAGTTACTGCCCTGATAGCTATGCAAAATTTTGAAAATATTAAAAACAGATTTTTAATTATTTTAATTATTATAATTTTTTTTTTTTTTTTAATGAAACACTGTCAGTAAACATGGATGTCATTGACATGTTCCTTGCAACCTCATAATCCCTGGAAAGTATCAAGACTGCAGCCGTCTCTCCTGACGTGCTTCTGAGATCAATCATCAGTTAAGCTTCAGCTGTATGTGGTGGTACAAGCATGAAGAAGCATTTACTCTGCTATTATGTTCTGTATCTTGTATGTTACTTGTTTCTTTGTTTTAATGTTAATTTTGTTCTTTGCATTTACTTGTTCGGTATTCTACTGAACACCAGTTCTGTGTTACCTTGAAATAGGTTTACCCCCTGCTCCTTAGTTAGCTTTATGGCCTGATTAACTGTGTGGAGTTTATTTCCCTTTGGATTCGGTTTAGCTTTATTCCATGTTTATGTTTTAGTACAACAGTACTTAAAGCTTCAGTATCAGAGTCCCAATAGAACACTGTTTATGCCGCAACACACGAAAGTGTTGTAATGAAAAATCTTGATTAGAAGAAGTATAATTAAGACACTGTATTAAAGTACTAATAGTGTTCATAGAACAAATGGAATGCATTGAAAATTAATTACAGTATTCATGTCATAAAAGAGCATTATTAATGTTGCAACTGACAGTGGGTGACCCTGTCTACATTGTTGTATATAGGGTTGAAATTTATAGTCAATAAAAATAATCAAAATAATAACTAATTAAAAATAGCAGAAGGTGAGAATTGGGAGCAAAACTGGCTCAGTTATCCTATTATGTGTGGCTGTTCTTGTGGAGTTTAGTGTTTTGGAGTTCTGAAGGGATCAGGATGAGATGGCCATGATCACTGCATTCAACTTTTCAAAAAAAAAAAAAAACTTAATACACACACACGAGTGGTGTCAGATATTTTTTATCCAAACAGTGACACACGTCTTCTAATCACAAAAAGAAAAATCAACGTCTGCTCTAAACATAAACAAATCTAGTGCAAATGAGATTTCACAATATCTCACAAATCCAAATCAAGTGAAGGTGCAACTTTTGATAGAAAAAGAAAAAAATAGTTTTCATCAGCTGTGTTTGTATTATTGTGTGTTGTTTCTATTCATTAATAAGTTAACTCTCTTATAAACAGTGTCATAGCCAGCAGGTTAACTTATTGGGCAGGAAAATGATTTCTATTATTCAACTCTAGTCTATCAAGAATATAAATCACCTCAACAAGATTTACCAACAAGAAATAAACATCAAATGTAATGGTATTTTTTGAAATGTCAAATATCAATAATGAAATAATTGTATTTGTGCCTCAATTTCTCTTCTTGTTTGTTGGTGTTACTATCCTGTCCTCCTGGAAAAGTTAGGGCTGGATAAAAAAAGAAAAGAAATGAAAAGACCTCTAGTTTGTTAGACTTTGAAAGGGATTAATAATTCCTATTTACCATTAATAAAACTGAGATTTTCATTTGAAAGTAATATCCATAAATGTCACCGCATCAATGCAGCATTTCCCTCCTGTTAATCCATTTTTAACGCTGCTATAAAGATTGATCCAATATCAATAACATTGGACATTACTCTCTAACAAAATCCATTCAATGAATAGATCTGTTCAATATCTGCACCGACAACACTGTAATTGTGTTTCCCTCTGTGGAATTTTCACTGCCACACCACCTTCCGTGTAAAACACTTTTGCTAAAACTTTAACATTTTTGGTTCTAGGTCTTCAGAAGAAAGTTTACTTTAAAACTTAAAATTTAATTTAAATGAAACATTGCTTACAACAACTGTATTTGAGTTTTATTCCTGTGACGTGGCAGTAGTCATGTACCTCTCCTATCGACGTGCATGCCACAGCAACCAAACAACCAAACATGATGTATATTCAGCGTCCTGTGGGCTGGCAGTAGCCCAGCTGGCTCTCACGGCTGCATAATTTCAGAGAGACAAGTTACAACTCTGTACCCTAGGCCAATAGTCGAACATAAAGTAACAATGATGAAGAGTGTAAGAGGCAAAGAGAGAGTGTGAAGGACCACATGCACAAAAAGAAAAAGAAGAGGAGAGAGTTGTGCTGTTGTCTTTCAACTCTTTCTACCTCCACAGTGGCTCCACTCTGCTGCTAATCAATAAACACTTTAGCAGCATCAAGACTGTCCCACTTCACATGTAAAACAAAATTATGTAAACGCTTCTGGATCTGAAAGCAGAGACTGGAGAGTAGAAGAGCTTGGTAAAGAAATCTGATGATCACAGGTGCTACAAGATGAGCTTTAAATGGGACAGGGAGTTAGTTTGACTTTGAACAGCAGAATAATATCATTAATCATTTTCATATATTCTAAAAGTAAAAAAAAAAAAAACACACAAAAAAAAAACCAACTAACAGTGATTAACTCAGAACTGGAGAATTTTGTTCCTGAAAGAACAGATTTGATGTATAACCTTTTTAAAAAAACATGAATGACAGTATTATTTCTCAAATCCTTTCAGAAGCTTGATATTTATTTATACAAAATGGTTTAATGATTCTAAAGTCACAGGAATAATTAAATATTAATATTTTGTCAGTATTATAACTGAACTGGATTTACTGAAACTAAACCCACATCTTGCCTGCAGTAATCCATATCACATATTAACCTGAAAAATGAAGCTATTGGAATAAATTCAATTTTTCCAAATAACAATTCATCTATTCTCAGTAAATATAGCAAGAGTTTTCGGATTTACCTAAACTTGACTTTATTTGGCTTTTACAGTCTATTTACTTTTATAATGCAACATCTATGTCACCAAGTATTTTTACACAAATAGCCATTATATAACACTTTAGGTTCACTTTGGGGAGATTAACACCTAATGATCGTTCACAGCATTGATTTTGCTCCTTTGCCAATGTAAGCAAAATGTCAAGAGAAGAAGAGCTAAGAAAACAGAACAAAAAAGAGTTACAGGAGAGTGCTGAAGCTAGCAGCTCTCGTCTGTCTTGGATCAAGCCATCTAGTTGTAGGAAGGATGGGATTTATCACCTTTTAGTGCTGCTAAAAAGCATTTGTCATGTGGCATTCTTGTTGACTGTTTCTGTATTATGTGCTTTCTTTGTCAATACCACAAAAACACTCATACACCAAAATGAATCTGACCACTGAATCCCGGGCATGGGCCATTAAGGCATCAGAAACAGATGTTGCACTTCTGTGAAATGCTGGTTTGCAGGCAGTTCCAGCTTGGACTCAGCTGCTGTCTAGACATTTTAAGGGTGTAAGAGAATAAAATATGAAAGGAAAAAAAAAGACTGATGAGTATCAGTTACAGAAATAAATGCCAATGTAACAAAAATAAAAATAAAAAATTGGTATTGTAATTATTTTATTTATATGCTGTACTGTATATTGGATATAAGTGTAATTTATGTAAGAGCCCTTTTCTCCTGGCGTGAGCACCTGCACCTCAAAAAAGTCATGGTTATTTGTTACTGCTCAAGACCGCTTCTCTCCCCCCAACAGACCGACCCAGATGGCCACCATTCCTTAGTCTTGATTTTGTTGGAAGGCTCTTCCTGTTAAAACTATTGCTCACTGCTACATGTACACTCAGGGCAGGGGACAGTGAAGGTTTGATGCAATATGTCCCTTTCTCACTGCTTTTCAAGTATTGGTGAATACTGTAAAAGGAACAAGGTTCCTGCTTCCTGTCCTAGCTGAAACCTTTCTAATTAGAGTTTGCCTCTTCTCTTGGTGGATTTCTGCGGGCATTTTGTTTCGTATAAATGTGTGTGAGGTTGATTGGTGATTCTTGATTAGTGAGGTGAGCATGTGAGCATGAAAACACACCTCCAATGTGATCCTATGATGAAGCAGGTATATAAGATTAATGAATACATGAAATATAACAGGACTAAATTAACCTGTATTTAACTTGTTTGTTTCCTCTTTAAATTACCCAAAACTTACTTTTGACTTTTGAGTTAATGCTATAATTACACAGAAATTAATGAAGTTAAGGTCAGTTAAAAGTATTAACTTTCAGACAAACTGTGGATTAAAAAAAACAATAGTTGCTGGTTTATGATCCATCTAATTGTCCCTGCACACAGACAAAGAAAATCTCATACAGTGATATCTGAAAAATAGTATAAATACTGAATATACAGTATATACTGAATACATTCTGCAATGGACGGTTTTAAATGAGTTTTGGGAAAAGTGTGAAATATCAAGCCACCCACTAATGCTCTCCATTAATGACTCTGAGGTGGAAACACATTTGTGTTTCAGTTAAAAACAGTGAGTGAAGATAATGTGGCTGTGCATTATAGGCTGATAATTATCAGTTAACTTCCATTATTGTCTCGGAAGTCTTTCCTGCTGGGAAATGTATAGTACGGCATTGTTGCAACGAGTCTTTACACACCAACAGTTGTTTTGATTTTTTTCTTTTACAGTTCATTTAAGGATGAACCTAAATTTAATGCAGTTGAAAGCAAGTAAGCAACTAAGCATTAACTGGAGTTTCAAAATATAAAATGTTGAACAGATTTTTATCCATGCAACTAGATAGAGCAGTTGTTCATTGGATAGACTGCTATTTTTGAATGGCATGAAATCGTTCAGCAGTCACTGGCTGGTTTGGGATAAAACGTGATTTAAATATCCCCGTTTCCTTTGAGGGACTGATGCTCATCTAAATTTTTATTTAGCTTTAATTTGATGACCTACTCTAAGTTATTGTAGAATGTTTCATAAGCAAAAGAAGTGGTCGTGGACTTAAAAGTACCTGTGACCAACAGGCTTTAGAGACTTATGTGCACAGGTTTACAAACAAGATATTAGCTGGCATCTATATAAAAAATATATAAAATAAACAAGAAATGGTCATAAACCTCAAACCTTTGTTTGAAATTTACATAATCTTGTAAATTGCAAGAAAAACAAATAAGTATTAGCTGGTATTATATCATACATTAGTCTAAAACCACTTTGAAAGGAAGGGGCAGAGCTTTAATGTTCACTGAATCATACGGAACATGCAGGGGTTTTGAACTATTTAAAAAAGATGCAATTGATTTCCATATAAAACATGGATCTAATTATGTAGTTTCCTTTGATAGCAGTAATTGTTTTTAAAGATTAAAAACTCATGTACATTGTATCTCAGACATCGCCAGTATGAATGCATGCATTGTCTTTGGTATAAAACAGGCAGCCAGTAATTAAGTCTGTGTGCTGGGAGCCATGAGACTCTTCTCTGTTTCTTTCTGTCCCATCTGTTGTTGTCTGCTTGTCTTTAGAGGATTTCAGGTGACATAACCCAGCATCTGGCATAATTACTACAAGTTCTGGAGAACTTTGGAGGCAGGACTCACACACAAACGAAAAACAGACATCAACTAAAAGAGAACATAATAGTAAATCTTCAAAACACAGTAATTAAGGCACAACATTTCAAGCTAGCTGCTAACAAAAACACGTTGAACGGCACATGTTTAAACCAGAATTTAAATCTGTAATGAAATACTATGCAGTGTTTTCATGGAATATATTACATGGCCACTTCAATATTTGTGTGAAAAATTCAATCTGAAAATGTAGCGGTCTGAGTTTTAAGGTTTAAACAAAACTGTTGTTTCGGGTGTACAGTCAAAGTCAATTGTAATATTCAACACATAAGCTAAGAGGCTTACTAAAACTGATGACTTTTCTGCTTTTGTCTGAACCGTCCTGTCAAAAAGAAATGTTTTGTTTCTATTTGGGAAAGCATGTAAACTCTTATGTTCACTCTTGCGGTGGAACATTTGCCATTCGTTGCTTCTAGCTGAGACATTTCAGACTAAGCAGAAGCAGCTTCAGTGAGGATATAAAACTGGTGGACTGCAAAACACTTGCTCACACCAGCAGATCTGTTGCCAGCTGGGGATGGTGCTTATCCCATCATCCAAAGGGCTTATTATGACACACTCTGTTTGATCATTGCAGAAAAGTGATGGTAGTGGGGAGCTGAGGGGCTGGGGGAGGGTGTCTTATATGTGGGGTCAGCATCTACAGTCGTCTCAGAAAGAAAGTAGGCTTTCTTTGATTTTAAAAGCTCTGAATATCGGGACCAATTCATTTGGTCTGTACCAGGTCGTACAATGAAATAAATAGAAAGTGCAATAAACAACAACACATGACAGGACGCACGGCTCCTTAATTTCTTTGACAAAATCTAAACCAAATTACAAAAGCAATGTGAAAAAATATGAAAAATGTAGTAAAACTGCTTTAAGAGGTTAAGTATCAGTCAGATGCTGCTATCAACTGCATTCTTTTAGTGATCATCAAGTAAGAGTGAGTTTTTACATTAATGCATAGGTTTGTCAGTTGTAACACAGTGTTTTATTGCCTGAAAAACACAATGCCAAGGAGGAAAGACATAAGTAATGATCAAAGGGTTGGTGGAGTGACAGGTGGGGCTAGACATCTGTTTTTTTTTCCTGGTTTTAACCTGTCTGTTTTCAGTTTCAGGTGGGGCGCTGGGCAGGCTGTCCCTGCTGGGATCTGTTTGTAGGTGGAGCCTTCGCCATTCAGGCTTTTTTTTCTCCTCACCTGCCTTACATCCAGTAATCACCCAGTATCGGGTTTGTTAGACTGGAGGTTGCAGCAGTTCTATGCTAGATTGTCGTCACTGTTTTGTGTCCACAGATTGCCCTGTGGAGCTGTTGCCTCTTTGAGACAATTCACCTGTTATCTTTGGGGACCCTCCAGCCCCTCCATTAGCTGTTTGTTGTCTAGAGATTGTGTGTGTGGGGTGAGGGGGACATCTTTTCAAACCCTTGTGAATCCCAAGATCAGGGCTGGATATTTCTGGTCCTCTAGGGCTGCTGCATTGCATGTTTTTGATGTTTCCCTGGCTCAACACACCCTGATATATACGACTGTGTCATTAACAGACTTGTGAAAAGCTTGATGACAAGCTGATGATGACTATTAATTTAAATCAGGCACATTAAAGTAGGAACACACCTCAAGCATGCAGAACAGTGCCCCCTCAGGACCAGGATTGCCCACCCCTGTTCAAGACACATTGCTATCATAATTTCTATTTTGACTCATACTAACCATAAATATGTTTCCTGGCAGAATCCACCCTAAAAACATTTGTCCTTCCAGAAAACTTTCACCTCTTGACCTCTTTTGTACTACCTCCCTTTTGATTTATATACAATTTTTAAAATCCTGCTCATCTCTGCTCTGAGTCTGCTCACTTGGATCCTCACTTGCCAAGCTATGAGAAAGGGGAGTTTAACATGTGGCATGTTTGGGGTGAATAAGGAAGCTCTAGTGTAGTTGCCCTATTAGTCTGGTTAACTTGAACATGTACAAGCACAGACTTGGTGTGTGCCAAAGAAGCGTACCAACACCCCTTGAAAAGGTAAACCTCTCTCCACTTCCAAATGGATTAAAACAATTAACAATGAACTTTATTAATAAGTCCAATCTGGTTGGGATTTTTTTCCCACCAATCTGCTTTTTTTTGTCATATCATGAAGCAAATATGAAAATCTCACAAATCAGGACATTCTAGCAAACCAAACTAGATGTATCATTTTCTAGTTTGTCTGGATTTTTAAAGAAATTCCCACACTACATGTTTAGATACCCCCTAAAAGAAACAATTATGGCTGATCATCAATTGCAGTAAGATCACAAAGTGATTTCCGAACAATTTGGAATGCATCAGTTTACACAGAGAAAGGTCATTTGCAAGTACAAAGCACAAATACACAACTGCACTTTTGTAAAAATCAGTCACAGCATGTCAGTACAAACAACCCATTCCAACTGGAATGCAAAGTAATGCAGGATTGTTCAAGGTCAGTTCAATGACCTAGAAACATTGCAGCCACCGAGCTGACCTTGAACTTCACTGAATACCAAAATATTCTAGTCAGAACCATTTCTCCAATAGCTTAGCTGAAACAGGGTCGGGTGCAATTGCTCCGAGCACAACAGCAAGTCTACAACAGAATGGATAGAAAAGAAAGCAGTGGTACAGTCTGGACCTCAACCTTGTTGAAATGCTATGGCTGTACCTGAGGAGAGCTGTGCATGAAAGGATGGCTGCAAATCACACGTGTTGGCTGCAATTCTGCCACAATGATGTGACAACATTATTCAGAAAACAATATCTTTAAGTTATTGCTGCTAAAGATGGATCTACAGTCAGAAAATCATGGGATGACCTTGCTTTTTCACACACTGCTTCTAAATTTGATGTTTTTGCTTAATAAACAGTGATACAGTACATTGTACTTTTGAGTTGCCTTCACTTAATTCTATCATCAGGCAGTGGCTCTCTCTCTCTCTCTCTCTCTCT
>JAOWBL010001103.1:0-16005 GCA_028564865.1 Zenarchopterus dispar | reverse complement strand
TGTATATATATATATGTAGGTTTTCCACTTTTGCTATTTAACATTAATATATATGCAGACAACTGGGGGAGTGTGGGGTTGGGGGGTAATAAAAAGAAGTAATTTTACCTTTTGCCTCTCTGACTAAAGAACTCCTTTATATGTCCACTGTTCATTTGGTGAAGAGCAACTGTTTGTTCTTCTGTCACTATTGCACAAGAATTTTACACTGATAGTATGGTGTCTGATTTCAGCTGCTATGTGGTTTACTGAATAAGCTTTTCACAGTCATCCTGATAATGATGGTGATGATAATTATAAAACACTTTTTAAAACCCCTTCAATGGCTCCCTGTGTCTTTCAGGATCGATTTTAAGATACTACTTATGGTTTTTAAAAGTCTTCATGGTCTCGCACTATCTTATCTTTCTGATTTGCTTTCACCTTATGACCTTATGAACCCTCGTGGACCCAGAGGTGCTCTGACACCGACCTTCTTAAAATTCCAATTGTTAATACCAGAAGCCACGCCAAGCCTTCCTTCCAATACAATGTCCCATGTTTATGCACTAGCCTGGCAGAGAATGTGAGAGCTGCAGAGACTGTTCATGTTTTTAGAAACAGGTTCAAGACCTACCTTATATACCTACCTAATATTTGTATTAATCCTCTGTTTGACTTCCCATCTTAGATTTTCTTTAGCTTGTTTTTTTTTTTACACATATTATTTATATTTATTGCAGATACCCTTCTTATTTATTTGTCTCTTCCTATTATGATTTAATAAAAAGTTATTTTTATTTCTATTTGGCTTTTATTTTATATGTATATATTTTATTTTTATTTTTCTGTACTTTTTACTTTTTAACTTGAGTGCTGTCTCAGTGGATACCCTTCTGCATTGGGGGGGCTGTTGACTCCGGTTACCATGGTGATGGCCCAAGGTCCACTCATCCCTGGGTTGTGGTGGGGTCACTGCTGTTGGATACATTGATCCAACAGCAGTGGGGTTTGGGACTCTATCGCACCCAGTGTTTGGTTGTGACTCCCACCATGCAATCTGGCTTCAGGGTTTGGCAGCTGCCTCCTGATGCAGATGGCTCTCTGTGATAGTGTTCCGTCACTAGTTCTTCTGTGCCCAGCTTTGTTTTCCATGTTATTATTTATTTTTAACCTTTGATTGTGTTACTCAGATAATGATCAGGGGTGGTGGAAAATGGGGGTGGGTAGATGGGTGGGACTGATTTTTTTTTTTTTTTGTTTTTAACTGTTAAATCAGTTTGCATTACATGTTATTGTACAAAAAGTGCTATATAAATAGTTAGATTTGATTTGATTATAGTGATCATCCTGATAATCCTTTGTTAGTCATAAATATCAGTCATTGCTGACTGTTGCTATCCTATCCTAGGTAGGTTACGTTTCGGTGCAGCTAGTCTACGTAAGGAATGTTTTACTCCAGCTCTTTGTTCTGTAATTCTTCTTTGAGCATCCAAAACACAAAACATCCCTCTTTTTTCTGTTATTTGATCATTTACATCTGGACTTGGACTGAACTGGACTTTTAGAAATTTCAGTATTATTTTTACAATAACACATCTAACACATGTAAGGTCCAACATGGGCATGCGAGTCTTGTGACCAATTACAATCAGAACATCATAATTTTTTCCTCTTGCATGGTGGAATGAAGGGCCTCACCTTTTTTTTTTTTTGGCTATGTAAAGTTAATTTAACCAGACTTAAAGGATGGCACCCATTAAGTTAATCTCAAAGTATAGAATATGCAGTTTAAGTTTTGCTAAGTTGCAAAGTAAGTCAGAAATTGCAAATCTGTTTTGTGATCCGTTTTAATGGAAAGCTTATCCGTATCAGTGAATTGTGTGTTAAGGTTAACTATTGGTCATCCAATTCATTGTGAATAATTTTGGCAAGGCTATCTCCACTGTTTTTATTTCATGCCATTGTCTTGAGCAAGGGTTAAGTTGGCTCAGGGTTATCTGGGGCTGAGCTCCGGCAGATCAGTCAGTGCTGCATTGAGATGCATTCAAAGCAGTAAACATTTCTAACTATTTTCAGTCCTGAATAATTTCAACAGTATATTTCCCTGCAGTGGAATACCAACACTAAGAACTCTATCTGCCAATTAGAACTCTGATTAAACTTTGATCAACATTTTAGAGCTCTTTACTGACTTCTTAGTTTTTTTAAATTTTCTCTAGCAAGTCAGAGATGTTGTCACTTGATAGTTTCAGTTTATTGTGATGTCGATGATGAAGTTAGCTTCTGATTCACTAAAAGAGCATTCCAGACCTTTCAGTGGTCCAAACGTTGTCACCTTCTTCAACCCTTCTGAGTTAGCTGGTATACTTCAAAGATAACTGCAACCTTATGGCAAAAAGAAAAAGTGAAAAGCAACATGTTTCAGCCAAACTGTTGAATTTCAGGTTTAAAGTTGTAGTTGGTAAGTGTATTTTGTCATATTTGCTAAAATTACACTATTTTCTGATAAAATTTCATAAACTAGGTAATTTGAGAAACAAACTCTCAGAACCAACTACAGTTCACAATGCAGTTTACAAGTTTCCACTGCTTCTGTTGCAGCTCCTCCAATCAGGACCAGGTAGGGTGTTTACAGAATATCAATTAGGCTTACACCCCTCTCCACATTCCATTCTTCAAGTAAACGTTTGCATTCCACCACTTTGAAGAGCACGTAATGTGATTTAGCAGTATAAAATTTATGTTTATTAAACTCATGTTCCTTCATTTGTTACCTTATTGAGTTATTCCAAGCTATCTATTCTAGTTTCTCAGGTTTCTGTAGTAACACACTTTACTAATGCTTGCTCACTACAACTCAGGTGCTGGCAAGCATGGCACACTCCTTGACTGCAGGGAAAGGGGTGGGGGGTGGAGTTTACCTTTTCTGTTTGTATTTATCCTACATTAAATTGTCTATATTTTTGTTAAAACATGACACATTACTCACTCACTCAAGCTGCACAGGTCACTGTCTTGTCTCTACTCACCTGCCCTTCCGTGTCCCACTGTCTGTGAATTTATAGCTCTTTGACAGAAACACTATCTCTTTTTTGTGCGTTTCATTTTTCTTTTCTTTTTTATCCTTTTCCCCTCCAGGGGGTCAATAAAATATGGTAGGAATGAAATACCTGAAATTCCTTTAAAATTCCAATTCTAGAGGGCTATTAGAGAATATAAAATGCCCTTTTTTTCCCCCTTTCTTTTTTCCTGAATAATTACTGGTAATAAGTAGGGATGGGAATCGAGATCTGGTTCCAACTCTGAACCGGTTCCAACCGACCAATTCCATTGGAATTTTTTGCCTCCAATGGCATCGATTCATCTTAGCGATTCCCTGCATGACATTTTCCGGTCTTCCAGAAAATTTGTGTCACGGCTCTCAGGGAACTGGCTCCTCGACAGCGGCTCAAGTTACCCCTTTCACACTTGCTGCTCAGGGAGCTAGGTGGGATGAGGAGAAGATGCAAAAAGGTCACTAGGCAGTGACGTACGTGGTTAAAGGCTTGCATCCTTTCTCTACTGTAGAGCAACCCTATTTGAGGTAGGTGGTCTATGAAGGCTACAGCTAGTTGCAAGATGTTTATTACAGTCCATTTTAGCCCATACGACTTTTAGTTAAAGTACACAGGTCTCTGACATCCATTCACATACTTTTAAAAGTAATGTCACAGCATGTGTTTATTTGAAGTAGATACGTTAACTCTTTTATTTACATTTTACATCCCTTTTTAGAAAAGGAGGGTTAAATATTTAAGTTAAATATTTTTGGTTAAATGTGGTTTAAGCTTGCAGTAAGTTAAATCAACAATATGTTGTCATGGCATACATGACTGTTCTTATTCTTACTGTACTTTTCTAAAGATGACTCATTAACTGTCAGACAATTTACTTCACATTTTTGGACAACAACCGTGTGTTCTCAACAGAAACATGTCTGGAGCATAATTTGATACCTTTTCCTGCTGCATCTGAAACACACATGACCTTAATTATAATAAAACAGAACCACTATTAATTTAGAAGAAATCATCCACTTAAACAACAAAGGTAGATCGATAACAAATCGATACTATCTCCCAACCAACCACAAAATCATCAAAACAACAAAAAAGGCCCATTAAATGGCACAAATCTTTAGCTTCTTTTTATTCAAAAAATTTGAGGCGTCATTTCTCTGAGGAACACCTGAAAATGCAGATCAGACCATTGATGTCACATTTATATTCTGGACCTGGTTATTTTAACACATCCTTACATTTTACATCCTTGAAGGCTTTGAATTGTGGCCGTCAAACTTTTATTATTATTATTATTATTATTATTATTATTATTATTATTATTATTATCTGTTCTAGAAGCTAAAATGTGAAAAACACCAACTTAGATTTTGAATCATAATTGGAATGACAGATTGTTCATGTAAATTGTTATATGTTCAGGTCAAAGTAGTACAATTTAAAGTAATGTCTTGTAAACAGGACTTTGCTTTTGATTTAATTTTACTCTCTTGAGTCTCTTTTCTGTACATTGATGGTCAGATCTTATTGAGTAATAGATTCAAGTAATGTAATATGTTAAGTTAGTCTGATTCTTGCTTAGTCCACAATAATAATGCAGCCTACAATTTCCCCTGTGTGTCAGTAATTACCAGTATGTGAAATAATTGTGGCTTTAATGTCAATAGTGTCTGTTGAAGTGTTTCAAGGTTTTAATGGCTCAGGAACCTTAACTTATTTAAATTCCATTTAACTTCAGTCTAAAGTTATGCTAATGCAATTTATTTCACTTACAGAGTTTGAATTAACATTACTTGGTGTTTAGAAACACAGACAGTTCCTTTTCCTCTACTAGACCCTAAAATACTGGTCTTCCACCAGTTATGAAGACTATGGTTCTCTAAATGTAGTCCATGCCCAGGGATTCGCCAGGTCTTGGCTCCATGTTGCAGGGACAGGTCAGGTGTTCCAGAGACAGGTCAGGTGTTGTTGGACAGGTCAGGTGTTCTCGGCCACTTTTTACAGGAATCTAAGTCCAGGTGTAGCTCTCCATGACCCCCAAAGGACCACCACCTCTGCTGCCTCCCTGCAACAGCACATTGTCAGTCTGGTGAATGCAAACACACATCAACAGTTTCTGTTTTTTGAGAGAAAACTGTCTTTCAGTTTCTCCAGATAAACACACATGTTTGGACAGTTCCTCATCGTCCTCCACAGCTGAGATCAAAACAGATGAAATTCAGTTCCGTCAGGCCTGTATTTTATCATCCACGTATTTCCACCAAGTCTCAGATGTATTCCAGTATGACAACACCTCAAATGTGTTCAGATCTCTAAAGTTTCAAATATCTTGAGTTTAAACCCAACTCCATGTAACAACAATCAGACCTCCATCTTGTCTTCTTTCATCTACTCTTGCATCAGCATGTATGTTAGTTAGAACCCCCTCCTCTTGGGCATATTCTTAGAAGGCATAACATTGCATTTCCACTGCTGTGTTGATAATTGTTATTTTTACTTGCCCTTAAAGGAGATAGATGGCTTCTCAATTAAAGCACTCTTTGATTGTTTAACATTTAAGCTTGGTTGGCCCTGAATTTTTTTAAATTTTAATGAAAAGAAAAAAGAGGTGATAGTGTCTGGACCAAGTGGCTCTTGTGAATCCACCTCTGTTGATTCCAGACCCCTGACAACATATTTTAAAGAGACTGTTACCAATCTTGGTTTTAAGATGGACAGTGATTTTAAATTGGATGGCCAAATTAGGGCTGTTAAGTCCTGTTTTTCTCATTTAAAAAACTGACAAAAGTGAAATTGTTTCTTTCTAGGCAGCATTTTGAAATTTTGATCCACAAATGTATTTTCGCCAGTTTGGACCCCTGTAATGGACTTTATATTGGAATGCGTCCTCTTTTTTTGTCTGTGGCTAATTCAGAACACCGCTGCATGACTTCTAACTGGTACTCATAAAAGAGAGCACATCATCCCTGTCCTGGCATCACTCCACTGCTTGCCTGTGTTTTATAGAGTTTGTTTTAAAATTCTTATGTTTGTTTTTAAATGTTTAAATGATCTTGCCCTACCTTATCTTTCTGACTTTCTATACCCTTACTCAATTTCTCTGTCCCTCAGGTCAGCTAACCTATTGCTCCTGCAGGTACTAGGTCAAGGAGGAAGCTCAGAGGGGACAGGTCCATCTCTATTGCTGCTTCCGAACTGTGGAATAACCTGCTCTTGTGCTTTAGAGAGGGTCCTTCGCTATATACTTTTAAAACCTGTCTTAAAACTCATTTTTGTTCTTTGGCTTTTAACTTCAGTGAGACTTAGTTTCCTTATTTAAACTTAGCTATTTTAATCGGTCTTATTGGGGTTGAATTTACATTGTTTTTATGCTATTTTTATATTTTAAAATCTATTTTATGTTTCCTATAATCCCTTTTAGTTTTTAGTTTGCAACTAGCAGCTGTGCAGCTGTGCTTGTTTTTAAAGTGCGTTATAAATAAAGTCGGTATGGTACTAATGGACTGCGGTCTGAGTATTTTTCACTTGGCAGAGAGAGATGTCAAGGATGCAGTTTATCCCCTCTGTTATTTGACATAGCGGTGGAACCCCTGACCATAGCACAAAGATGATCTAAAGATTTTGCAGGCATTGAACGTGGGGACCTCAGTCACAAATTATTGTTATATTATGACATTATTTTATTTATACTGGATCCCATAGAGACCATCCCTCCTAACTTCACCATCGTAACTAATTTTGAGAAAATTTCAGGACACAAAACAAATGTTACTAAAACTGAGATGTTTTTAGTTGTTCATAAAGCTTCTCAGATCTCAACCTTGGAATTGATATTACACCAACCTTCTTCACTTTTTTTTTTTAACCAAGAATTTTGAATTTTGTTTGAGGAATGTAAAAAGAATGGTACATTGGTCTAACCTACTGTTATCCATAGCAGGCCAAATTAATCTTATGAAAATGATTATTCTAGCATGCACGTCTGATGTTTTCCTGGACTCCCTATCGAACGTTCGGAGGCTCTGGGAAAGAGTCTCAGGATTAACCATGACAAACAAGCAGTGGGATACTGTGTTGAATTGAGTTCACTCATCATCCTCCTGTAGAAACAGTTTGATACAACTCTAGGTTGTTCGTAGAGCACATCTGATCAGGGCAGAATTCTCAAACTTTTTTCTGGGTTCAGACCCCTCCAATCCTCTCTGCAAAAGCCAATCTGCAAATTATATGCATATGTTCTTGTCTTGTCTGAGACTTAACACACACTGGGCTAATATTTTTTAGGTATATTCTATGATGTTTAATACACATATATCCCGTGATTCAAAGTGTGTCCTATTTGGACTTATCCCTGACTCCTGGCCTCCTAGGAGAACTCCCTTTTTCCCTTTTTCCCTTTTATTCTTTTTCTTTTAATTAATTATTTATTTTTATTAATTTTCTTTATTTTTTCTGAAGTTTCTGTGTTCTTTTACTATTGTCATATGATTATGTTCACACCTTTTTTATTTGATAGGACATTACATAATCACTAAATATTGTATTAAAGCTAAAAATAGTACACTTAATATTAAATCCAAGTCTTGTGAAAATAGGCTCAAGCTTTTCATTTTTTCAGATTAGTGTTTAGCACTAGAGGCACTCTCAGCCATCAGTTGAAACTTCACTAATTGGATTTTGAAAGTGTGGCAATGTGCTAAAATATCTCAGAAAGTACTGTAGGGCGATAGATGTGAAATAAAGTTTTTGTTTTCTCCCTCAGCCATTCAAGGATCGCTCAGAATGGTTCTACGAGCATTTGCTGGCTGACCAGCCAGATTCAGAAATGGTTCATCGTCCAGTCAATGAAAACGACATCCTGCTCATCCACAGGGGTATCCAATATCTTCACTACCACACTATTTTGTTGCTGGCTGTTCACACATAAGCACAAATGTATGTAATTAGTGTTGGCTGGCTTACAGGAAAGTGCAAGTAGAATTAGTCTCAAAGTGAATGTGTGCCAATACTGTGTACTATATGGAAAAATCAGTGTCTTTTTATGTCCACACAAATACTAAGAATTCAACAAGCACCTTTTTTTAAACTTTTTAACTATGCTACACCACTATACATGTTAGACATGCACTATTGTATGGGTTGCATGAAAACAAAAAAAAAGTGTTCACCTTGAGTTACTGTTTCTGACATGGGGCACCTATTGCTGCTCTTTACAGTTTCAAATGCCTATGTGAAAATTGTATTATAAGACGTCTTAAACAGATGTTGGACACAGAAGGACCCATCTTTCATCAGTGAGCATTCAGATGTGACTTATATATGTCATGAAGGAATCTGTATAAAATCTTAAAGTATATATGGTTGTTTGTAAGATTAGATTGGAGACAAGGTCTTGCAGATCCTAGTGCAAGAAGGAGAAGCCTAATCTTATAGTTGTCACAATTGCAGATGGCAAAATTCAGGTTCAAAATTGCTCACATACTGCAGGGTTGGACTGAATTATTGCACTTTGGCTAACTTTAATTTGGAAAGGCAAAACTTCACATTTTCTGCTTCAGAAGTAGATCTGAAGATATAGCACTATATAACTGCAGACATTATGTGTATACCATCATGAGAGAAATCAAGGTCGTGGGGTAGTATAAAATCTAAGTGTTCCCCTGGACAGCGGACTGGGCTGGAGAGGCAACACTGATGCTGTTTATAAGAAAAGACAGACTTTACTTCTTGAGGCAGCTTATGTCTTTCAGTGTTTACAGCAAGATGTATATCTTTTATAAGTCTGTTGTGGTAAGTGCAGTCGTATCTGCTGTCATGTGTTGCATCAGATCCTGGTTGACTCTGTTCTGGAGCTTCAGGAGTTGATTGTGCAAAACAGGATCCTTCATAAAATAAAGATCATGGACAACCTTGAGCATCCTCTTCACTGTATAGTAATTCAGCAACAAAGTGTCTTTGAGTCAAAGGATTCTTCAGATCCACTGCAGCACAGGCCGCTATAGGAGATCCTTCCTCCCCACAGGATAAACCTCTTCAACAGGGGTATTCAATAGTGGCCCTGAGATCTGCTGTCTTGCATGTTTTAGTTGTCTCCTAACTTTAACACACCCTGAAAGAATTGACTGTGCCATTAAGAGAATTGTGCAGACCTTGATGAAATACTGAGGATGACCATTCATATTAATCAGGTGTGTTAGAGCTGGGAAGCACCTAAAACATGCAGGACAGCAAACTTCAAGGAGCAAAACTGAAGACCCTTGCTCCACTATTACTCTTTGAAGAGACTTAAATTATAACTACTGCAAAAGTTAATTTCCCTTCAATTATTATTATTAAATCATTATTAAATATTTTTGAATTTGAATTAGCTATCTAGGTCTAGATCTGAAGATATTGATACTAATGGTTACCAATGGCACCTAGTGTTTGGTAGCACCATTATCTGAGGTAAACTCATGACATGAGTTGCAATTAACATCAGGAAATTGTAATGCGAGATGGGTAATTTACCCAAGACAAAAGCTGTGTTGTATGTATAAAAAATGTGGTACAATTACATTTTTTTTTATTGGAGACCAACCTGGTGTAGTCAATGTAAACTTTTGTTAATACTGATTGCTGCATGAGACATAATAAAGATGTTAAATTTTACAAGGTATTGCATTAAATTCTGCTTCAAAGAGAACTTTACTCATGGTAGACAAAAGAGATCATGTCTCATTATTATGATTGTTATCACCATTACTAATTCTAATTTTCTGCATTACTGACAGACTCTATATTTAGGAGTAGCTGTGAGATGGTTTCAAAGTCCACCAATGAGAAACTGAAACAGGGCATTGCTGTTCGCTTCCATGGCGAGGAAGGCATGGTGAGTTTCTACATTCATGTCCCACTGCTGAATGTGGG
Organism: Zenarchopterus dispar; assembly: GCA_028564865.1. Classification (NCBI taxonomy): domain Eukaryota; kingdom Metazoa; phylum Chordata; class Actinopteri; order Beloniformes; family Zenarchopteridae; genus Zenarchopterus; species Zenarchopterus dispar. Next base: position 6,055 of record JAOWBL010001103.1, on the reverse strand, counting down.
ACAGTTGGGTCACTGTGCGACGCTGCATGAAATGAGTGGATTAAATCCATGATGGCATCAGTCACTGGTTTGTGCAATACTGTTTTAAGACTGTGAGTTCAGGACTTTAGCCAGTTCCAGCGTCACTGCTCCAAACACATAATGAGGTATAATGGGCTATGTTGGCTGTGTAAGATAATTCTGGCGGCAGATCTAAGATTTGTCCGAGTGCGGGTCACATTTCTTACAGAGGGGTCAAAATGTTGCTAAACGTCTTTCTACACTGTCCATTTTTTGATGGGTTAGGTGTACATTTCCTATACATTTCTCTTGTCATGCCTTGTTCAAAACTTCATGTAATATGAAAAAACAAATCTTAGAAAAGAAAAAAAAAATTTGCTTATATCTGTAAATATTGTAATGCCATCTATGGTTACTCTTAATGATTTGTCACATATATCATTAGATATACCAGTGTTTTATCTTTACCCTACAGTGTGAACCGCCTCGATGCAACTGTTGTTGTGAATTGGCGCTATATAAATAAAATTGAATTGAATTGAATAGATGGATTAATTCAGTCTGATGTGACATATATTCTTATGTATTGAATGGCTGTGTGTTGAACTTTGTGTTTCAGGGCCAGGGTGTGGTTCGGGAGTGGTTTGACATCCTCTCCAATGAGATCATTAACCCAGACTATGCCCTTTTCACTCAGTCAGCTGACGGTATGGCTGTTACTTCAATCATAACATTCAATGTGAAAAGCACAGTTTTATTGTGTAAAATGAGGGTATGTGTTTCTGATCCATAGGCACAACTTTTCAGCCTAACAGCAACTCTTCAGTGAACCCAGACCATCTGAACTATTTCCGGTTTGCAGGTCAGATTTTGGGTCTGGCTCTGTACCACCGACAGCTGGTCAACATCTACTTTACCCGCTCCTTCTACAAACACATATTGGGTAAAGAACACACAAATTGTTTCCACAGCCGTACAGAAACACAAATTCTTAATGCAATCACAGTGTTATCGTGCTTCATATGATGACAGCAGTCAATAAAACAGCTAAAAAATAATTAGGAGTGTGATCATCTGTGTGCACTCACGTTTTGGTATGTGTGTGAGCACACATGGAGGCGGAACTCTGGCATGAGAAGAGAAAATTGTAAGCCCATGACCAAAACATGCTTGGTAAGGTTTTTTCTCAATATTTCAAATATCTCCAGAAATCTGAAGATGTTACAAATGTGTGACACGCAAAGGGAATCATGTTTGTGATTGGACAGCCGTGCTCCTGAAGTCCTGGGGCACACCATAAAGACTTGTGCATGGGTGTAAAGCTCAATTTTTCTTCTTTCTGGTAGTTTTTGAATTTTCTGGATATCATAAACTATCTAGGAATTATGGTTAAGAGAAGTACTTATGCATCATCCTGTTGACGGCAATGGGATGGTCACATGTGGGTTTTAACAACCTTTTGGGGGGTAGGGTGTACTGGTAGAGGAACCACTGCATGATAATACAGTGTTTCCCTTACTGCTTTTGATTGGTTTCAAAATATAACTCATTAATTCTATCCCTGATATCTTTGTTATACAGAGGAAAAACAGAGCCACAACTTGGATCATGTAAATGTATTCATTTAATTTAATTACATAAAGAGTTGATAAATAAATGTTCAAAACACAAACATGTAATATTCAACGAAGAGTGTGTGGAGTGAGATGAAACAACAACAAGGGAGTTTACATACAGTATGAATCCTGTGAATAAAGACAGAAATTACTGATAAAATTCAGTAGAAATTTACCAGGCAAAGAGGATCTGACTCTAATGCATTAAACCTTGATATGTGCTAATAAATTAAACTCAAAAAGTCCTCAGAATAAACTGTTGTCAGTGCCTTTCCTTTTGGATGTTGGTGTAGCATTTGACAGGACAGATGAGAGCATTGTATTAAAGAGATATGGGACATATTTGTGTTTTACCAAATGCAAAAGAGCAACATGATTTTTTGGATTATATGTCCTGTTTCTGTTATCACCATCATAACTTGTTGTCAACTAAATTGTTCACATTTAAATATTTCCTCCTTCCGTGCAAGAAAATTGTGTGTTGGACATGTTGATGTGATATGTAATGAAGTTCAATTAATTAATTTCTAATCTTTAATACATTCATATTCATTAATTCCACAACTTCACACCAATCTTATGGATAAAAAACCTGGTATTTCTTAAAGCACGAAGAAACTGACTTCTTTGACATTCAATATTATCTTCTAGTTCCAGTCTTTGTTTCTGTTTTAGTACTCTGTTACTTTGTGGTTTTTCAGGTATCCCAGTGAATTACCAGGATGTGTCGTCCATTGATCCAGAGTACGCTAAGAATTTGCAGTGGATCTTAGATAATGACATCAGTGATCTGGGTCTGGAGCTCACCTTCTCTGTAGAAACAGATGTGTTTGGGGCAATGGAGGAAGTGCCACTCAAAGCTGGAGGGACCAGCATCCTGGTCACACAGGATAACAAGGTCAGTCACCACAATAATTGATGCAGTTGAAGGAATGATATCACTCAGTATTTGTTTCCATTAATGCTTGTAAATATGTATTTTGAAATTGTTAAATAAGATTGATGGAAAACAAAATCACATTTAAAAGTCCTCTATATTGCAGTTTACCAAATTCATACCTCTTTCTAAAGTATGATATATTCTTGCTAACAAATAACAATCACAAAGTAGCTAGAGTTTATTAAAAAAAGAAAAAAACATGTGAAGACTGCCATGTATCTACTGCACTATTGATGGTCTTCCTTATTCTAGAATTTCAAAACTTGACTTTAGATACAGTTGATAGTAGTAGGCACAAAGCTAGTGCTATGACGATGGAAGAATTGATTTGCTCAGGGAAGCACAAAAGTTAGCATTAGTGAATATGGCTTTTTATTTTTTGCATGTTTGATTAGCAGGTTTAAGGTTCAAGAGTCAAGATTGTTTTATTTGTCCTGAGGGAAATTAGGAATGGACAAACTGGTAACCACATAAATAGATATATCAGAAAGTACATGCATGGACAGAATCAGATATTTAACACAGTGAAAAGTAATATATTAAGCCACAAAGGCTGTCCACCCCTCCTTCATATGTTGTCCTGACCTAACAGCAGCAAGTTGAAAGCTACAAATGTTACAATCTTTGGAAATGTGAAAACATTTAAACAACATTGAACAGAATCTTTTAAAGGTAGCTGCTATTTAATTCTAGGTATGATTTGGTTAAACTTTATTGCTACACTACAGTACAGTGATGGATCCAGTTGAAGGCATGATATCAAAGTACAGTACATGATATCACAAAACAGTACAGATGTGTTAAGTTTGGAGAATTACATGACAAGATGCAGGCTAAGAAGCTCCTTGGGATTTGTGATAATACAAGTCCAAATAAAGTTATACCTAATCTTGAATTTTTATGTTTAGCTGTTCTTGAGAGATTAACATGCAATAGCTTTAGCATCTTCTATTGTTATAATTGTACAAAATTTAATATGCTTCAAGGAAATTAAATTTAGTGATGTTTCAGCATTGCATTGTTGAACATTTTTGCCTTAAGTTCTGATTTGTTAAGTAGTTAAGTTGAACTTTGAAATGTAGCCACAAATCCTTTTTTTAAGCTGTTCTAGTTGTTTGTAGAGCATGTGAAATAAAATATGCAAAAATCAGGTGAACAGCCTAGGTGAAATTTGTTTCACATTTACTTTCAGTTTTCTGAAACTGATGCAGAGATTTTTGTAGCAGGAAATGGGTTTGGCTGGTGCATCAGACTCAGAAGCTCAGAATGTTTGTTTCCAGCACATACACTTCCTTAAATATAAGCCAAAAATGAAATCAGCTCATTAAAGCGCCACCCTTAGGCCTACTTGGGTCGTCTCACTTGACCAAGGACTTTTACTGACAAGCTTTGTTGGAGGAAAAATTTATAATGGGAAGCTAAACAAAACAAGAGATCTACCAGCTTTGTTGCTTGGACCACACATAATAATGAGCTTTGTCTTTGTTCATACATATTCTACAATGACTATATGTTTTTTGTTTGTTCGTTTTGTTCTATGTCTTTTTTCAGGCTGAGTATGTACAGTTGGTGACGGAGCTAAGGATGACACGAGCCATCCAGCCACAGATAAATGCCTTCTTGCAAGGATTTCACACATTCATTCCCCCTGCACTCATTCAGCTTTTTGATGAATATGAATTGGTACATTGCTCTTTCATACTCAGCTCCGTTTTTATTTGTCACACTTTTTTCCTTTATCTTTATGGCGGTGTATTTTATGTGAGCCTTCAGATCAGGGTAAATCTGAAACTTCAATAGGATGCATATGGATATCTTTTATCCGCTCTTGGAGATGTAGAAAGGTTTCTTTAATTCTTATGACTTAAATTATTGCTGGTGAAGCTCATGAAGCATTTCATGCATATAAGCTATGTGTAAATATAGGTTATATGCTGCTATATTTACACACAGATAGAAGAGTTGGGAGAGTTGCTCCAGCAGATTCCAAGAACAACATCAGAGATCACAATTTGGAAGGGCAGCAAAAATACTGCACAGAGTCCAAAAGCAACTGCCCACTCCAATCCTGCATTGAAGTAATCAGGCCAAGTACCTGATATATATATATATATATATATATATATATATATATATATATTATATATCTTATATATTAGATACCCTATATGTATATCAGGTACTTGACCTTGGACAGCTTCTTTTTAGCATTGTCATGGTTGGCTCCATTTACCTGCAGAATCCCCAGGTATGTGTAGCTGTCCTGTATCTGATATTTTACCCTCTGGCAGCTCGACTCCCTCAGTGGTGATCATTTTGCCCTTCTTGGACACCCTTCAAGCAAATTTATCCAGCTTGAATGATATTTCAGTATCTCTAATGTTGATTTTTATGAAGTGGATCAGTAAGTTAATGTCTCTCTCATTCTTGGCATACAACTTAATGCTGTCCATGTGTAACACTGTACAATATAAATGCATGTTTCAGAGATCGTTGCAGTCCAAGGGGTTCTGTATGCATGAAATAGTTAAGCAGTAGTAGTTACGTAGTTAAATAGTTAAGTAGTTAAATGTTCAAAAGGTAAAAGAAACAAGAAGAAACAATTGGCGTTTGAAACACTATGTGCAGCTTCTTAACTCACAACTTATATGTATTTTTTTTTGATTAAAAAAAAATACCATAGATCAAGAACCGCATATATGTGTGTGTGTATGTATATGTAGATGTATATATATGTACACACACACAAACACACTTTATTTATATATATATATATATATATATATATATATATATATATATATATATATATATATATATATATATATAATATAAATAAAATTAAAATTGGATGGACCAAAAAGCCATTGAATGGTTTAAACCTGACTGATAAGGTCTGTTGATAGTCTTTAATGTCTCACAGTCCCAAACAATGCACTGAGACATGCTGTAACAGACTTTTTTACTTCAAAATCCTGCAATACATCACATTGTGTAGACAGGTCTGATAACTCCCATCTTCCATCGCAACAAACAACACAAGACCCAAATCTGAAGATTCGCGATGACAGGTTTTCATCGACTCTCAACTCTTGCCAAACTATAACACTCTCCAGGTTTCTTTGTGAGAGGTCTGAAGATAGAACTCACATGAATTTGAAACATACTTATTACTTGCATAGCTTTAATAATTTTTTTGGAATTTCCTTATTGCTGGGTGTAATCGTTTTGAAGCTCAAGATGTAAAATTGCATGAATGGAGAGAGAGACTATGGATGTGTAAGAATGAAGGTCTCCCTCTTTAACAAAGTTCCCAGAATTTCTTTTCTGGTTTTTTCTTTTCTTCTGCTGAAGACATTTAGATATTCAATTTTGCCTGTATAGCATATGGAAATGAACTTAATTGTTGAACATGAAATAGCATATATATATATATATATATATATATATATATATATATATATATATATATATATATATATATATATGTATGTATATA
>JAOWBL010001102.1:0-15000 GCA_028564865.1 Zenarchopterus dispar | reverse complement strand
TTTGACAGTTTTCTGTTTGGTGCATTTAGGCGTGTGCTAATGCAATGCCAAGAAGGAAAGAAACCAGCGATGATTTTAGAGAAGCAACTATTGGTGTCTGTTAATCTGGGAAGGGTTCGAAGGCAAATTACAAACTATTCTGAATTTTTTAGTCTGTAATTCAGTTAAAGATCAGTCACAAGCTGATGAGATTCAAGACAGTCGACCATCTTCCTACGAATGGACGACTCCAAAAGTTCAGATTAGAGCATCCAATGCATAAAGAAATAAAAATTTTAAAATAAATAAATAAAAAACGATATGCATTTACTTTGAATAACTCCATTTTTCTTCCACAGAACTGCCAATCACATATATATATTTTTTTTAAAAAAATCATTTTTTTTCCCTCCTCAGATCTTCATTTAACCATCCAACCATGAAAAAAAAAAAAACACTGCCAGGAATGACGTTTTACATTTTCTGCAAAACTTCAGACTACCAAATATTTAATCTTCATCAATGGAAAGCTCAAGATGAAGCCCTCCTAGTCGCTGGATTGAGGTATTTGTTTATCAGAAAACAAAATACGCATTGATTTCCTGGTCATTGTGGGGAGAGCTCTGTGCCTTCCAAACAGAAGGTCGTGGGTTCGATCCCCGCCTGTCACAACCAACTGTGAACCTCAACGTCTCAAAGAGGTCACAAATGTGCTCTCCGAGTGGCACAAATGTGGATAAAGTAGGTTAAACAAACAAAAAAAGAAATCTTTGTCAAGTTAATATGTTAAAACACAACAACCTGCTGTGGCAAACCCTAAAGACAAGAGCTGAAATAAGTTATTTGCTTTTATTTATTTATTTTCTTCATCTTTTTGCTACTTTCACCCTGATGGGAAATAATTGAAGGATTTCATGTTTTTTTCTTTAAAATGTCCATCCCTAAAACAAACACGTTTGTTGGGATGTAAGTTTGATATAAAAGGCGGGGAAGGAGTCAAAATTAAACCCCAGACATAAATGTGATTTCTAATTAGGGATAAGCCTAATTTATAATTGTCACAGATGGTCTGTCTTAGTCACGGACTTCTCGGTGTTCAAGGAGACATTTTTGTAACAGAATATTTCTGGAAACCTGCTTCTAATAATTTACAACAAATCATAAGAACTAATGATAAATGTCAACGTTTCTTTAAATGTATTTATTTGTTTATTTTTTTAAGGATACTTATTCATCCATCTATCCAAGTTTCTTTCTGGAAACGTCAGCCTCGTCTTCGTTTTAAAGACCTATTCAACTTCATGACCAAAGTCTCTACAAGTTATCCTGCTGATGACAAGTTCACACAGCTCTCAAATAAAAACTCTGGCTCTACTTTTCTCCTTCCAGATTACCATCTGTGCCAACATTTTATTCAAAGAAATTTCAGCACGAATAGGCTGATGACACAAGTCCAAGCTTGTGATGGAATCCATACCTGCACAATTTTTTTTAAAAATAATCTTCCAAATAATATAATGAATTTTTTTTTTTTTTTTTTAAACAGGGAACAAGAATCACTGTTGCAGATAATTCAAAACTCTTTGTGTTTATTAAGAATTAAACCACTAAATCACCACAAATCTGCTGTAATACAACTATGAGGTTGTTGGATCAGCTAACATCAAACCTTTAGACACAAAATGTAATTAGCTCAGGAGATGGTGGGATCAGCGTGGGTCGTACCAACGTAAATAAGCTCTGGGTTTGGTGCAGTGATTTTTTTTTTTTTTTTGGGGGGGGGGGGGGCAGCTGAGGTGCCCGTAATCTTATTAAAACTGTCGCGGCACCAACAAACCGTCTGCGTAGGGATTTAAGGACACTTTAAAGCCTCTGAGCAGAGTCAACGTATTAACAGGGTTACTCCGGTGAAGATAAAGATTTAAAAAAACAAACCACACACTCACACGTTGAACTGGGATGAACTGTGTGATTCAGCTTCCCAGTGGGTGCACATTTAAACCTGGTATCTCCTGGTCAACACGAAAGAAAAAAAAAAAATGCTAGTTGAATAAACCCACTTTAAAGAGACACTTCGATGGGATACTTGACCCAAGACTTTTCCAGAAAACTGAAACAGGTAATAGCACACGAATACTGTGAGAAGCCAAAGACAGGTTTTCCACACCTGGAAACCCACACAAATCCATCCAAAAACTACAGCAGAAGTTTTCTTTCATAGATCTAATTTATATTACTGAAGATCTTTTCCCACCTGGGTAAGGTGGTCCAATCACTGAAAGAAACCGGGATTTAATAACTATATTAACAGTTTCAAGGAACCAGAGTTCAAGTCTTAACCTTCCAGGAACCAGAGTTTCACTTTTTACCAGAATCCCGGTGTTAAGCAGAACTGTTTTTGGTGTCGTTAAACATAACACTTTTCCAGGATCAACCCTCATAAAAGCCTGAAGCTCATCTCTTTTTAGGAAGTCTGTCTGTGGTACACCTTGTTCGACTGTGTAAATACTAAACACCGGCTCAGGTTGCACTACAACCGTCTTTAGTTACAACTCGGACGCTAATCCTCGTTCTTTTTAAGGTGACACCAGTTTCACGGAGCCAAAAATAATTCAATATTGTTCATGTTTGTGCTCAGGAGTACGAATATTAAAATAAAGTGTTAAAGTGACAATCTCGTGATGTATATTTAGAGGTCATCAGCTGCTGACAGCAAGGATAATACTACGAGACACACAAAAAAGGACAAGGATGACTGAAGAGGGAGAATTAGTGTGCAGCTTCAAGCAAAAAAAAAAGAAAGAAAAAAAAAGCTCCTCTTGAAGGTCACAGGAGACTATTCTTTTCACATTTCCTGTCGGGGCAGCAGGAAAACAGTCACCAGCGATGTGCAGAAGACCCTCTTAACTCAAACTTAGCTGGCTGACTCTGGTTTTGTTGTCGGTCGTAGGAAAGTGACACTGCGGGTCATTTACCACATAAACTGCAGCTCTAAAAGTTTCTAGATATTATCCAATAAAAAGGTGTTTATAAAACCACAAGTGACCAAACTCGCCGTTACTCCTCCACCTGTCCAGTCCAGTTTGACTGAGCTCAGATTGTTTGATGCTTCAGATGTTTTGTATTTCATTTTCCGGCCCGACCCGTACCGAACGAGTCACTTGGGTCATCGCTCAAAGGGCTTGTCACAATCTAGTCGACTAATAAGTGTCATTCAGACAAGAGAGGGAGAGCTGACATGTTCTGAGAATAAATGTTAATCATACATAAATTCAACTGGATTCTTAATTGAATTAGTTCATTAAGAGCATTTCCTTAAATGCTCTTAATAGTGCTTTTAATTGTTTTCTTAAAGATCACACGTCATGGTGGTGCTGGATTTTCAGCTGACTGCAAGACGATGCCCGCTCACGTTTGGCTGCAGGCTGTGCGTGATGATCTACCCCCCCCTCCTCCCTCCGGTACACTCACTCATATTAAAGACTGCAGCATGATAGAAATTTGCATCATTTATGAGTCTCTTCAATATGTCCACTCTACATGTGACTGGCAGACACTCAATACATCTCCCTGTCTCCGTCTCAGCCGAAGATGCCAGCTGCACGGCTGCCTACTGCGCAGCTCCCTGCAGAAGAGGCGGCACGTGTTCGTCCATCTGAGCAAAGCTGCTTTCACACTAGAAACCGATGCAGAGACGCACACGCTGAAGCTTCAAGCCGCACATCCAGTATATCAGCTGGTTGATGGGTAACTACGTGCCTATTCTGTAGCCCCAGGCATGAATTACCAGATTAGAGAGGAAATGTTTTTACAAAAATCTGACACTCTTTTTAGGTTGTGATGATGAACATTAACAGGTAACACAACAGAAATCATAATGCTTCATGGTCAGTCTTCTTCTTTGATTTCATTTCCACCAAAGCAAAGAAACTGGTATTAATTTCTATGTCAAGCTCAACCTCACATATAAAATGGGGATGAACAATATTTATCAGATAACTTATTGGTCGATACAGGAAGAAAATAATGCCTTTAAAAAAAAAATTGATCTAATTAATAATCGTCTATTGTATCTCATGTTCACACACTAAAGCTTAACGGCATGCATTTCTTTGTTATTCATAAAATACTTGAATGTGAAATGTGTTATTTGCCCACAAACCAGTCATAATTCTGGTAAACTCTTTTCTTGTGGGATGCACTTTGTGTGATTTATCATATCAGTGCATTTGATTTGATGATTTCATGTAAAACATTTTGATAAGTCTTTGCTGTTGTGGGTGCTTAAAAAAAAAAAAAAATCCATCAACTGGCCAAAGTCATCAAGTTAAAGTTTTGTAAAGTAAATTCACAGTTGATATTTGTTTCAAATGTTGGACATTTGAAGGGTTGTTTATTAAATATTGTGGTACCTTACTGGTATACAGACACAAAAAAAGGTCATTTGAAGAGCTAGGACTACTTTTTTTCCTCTTATAGTTTAGCCAGAGTTACTAAAATAGTAATTTTTCCATCACTAATATTTTTCTGGGTGCACAAACTTCCATATACACTATATAAAGACAGTTTTAAACCTAAAAACGTGAACATATTAATATTAACAATGCAGGAGCAGTTATCAGTTATGTGGTTTTACTTAAATATTTAATACTTTGCATTCCTAATAAAATTGAACTAAATACATAATTCTGGGTGGCTGAAATCCACCTTTCAAACCAAAGCAGTGCTTGTCTAAATAAATCATTTATGCACATTAAAGTCGTTTAATCTTCTGTTTAAAAAAAGACAACAACGAGAACTATATAAAAGATTTGCTGCAACTAAAATTACAGGTAAAGATCAATATTATAAATACATAAAAAGAAATGACATTACACAACTGGAAATCCCTACAGCACATGAAATAGGAGGTAAATGTGTGCTTTTTAAATTAGGTGTCACAAACATGCGCCTGTTAGAAATATTACAACAAAAAAAAAAAAAAAAAGAAAAAAAACACTTTTTTTTTTTTTTTTAATTTTTAAATTATTAGCTCGACCGTCCCGGCTGGACTCACCGTGTCCGAGTGCAGGTCCTGCTGCTGACAGAGCCGGTACAGGAACGAAGTTTGCTCCTTCAGCAGCGTCTGCCGCGTCGTCAGGAAAACCGTTCCGCCAACGTTCAGCCGGACCCACTTGCCGTTGCTCCCTCCGCCGGGATTGATGACTGCCGAGCCGTTACCGAGGCTCTGTGACGGCGTCCCGCCGGGTTCGGTCGGTGTGGCGGTTGTCGCGCTCTCCCCCGCCTCGTTGTCCTTATTGTTGTTGTTATTGTTGTTGTTGTTATTGTTGTTGTTGTTGCTGTTGTGGCGCTGGGAGCCGTGGTCCGTCGACGGTGTAGCTAGGTCCGCCGGTTCCCGCTGGTCTTCTGCGGTCGTTGCCATTTGTATAAAGCCGCTGTACACGAGGCAAAGGCGGATGACAACGTCCGTAAGAGACTGCTGGTGCCTCGGCTTCTCCCCGTTAACAACCGCGCACGCCCCGCCTCCAAGCTGGAAAAACTAAAGATGTGAAAGATCATCCATCAATTGGCAGAACGTGACACATTACATCCAGGAAGTACTTTCAAAATAAGAGCTGTATCTCTAGACCGTATGAAACCCTCCATGACGTCACCTATATGTTTTCTGAAGCCTCTTTTCCCTCGTTCTATGTTGCAAATGGGCGGAGCTAACAGGCTTGGAGGCTGGCTGGAACACTCCCACTTTATGTCAATCAAACCAAGGGCTTCTTTAGCCGATCCAGGTGGGAGGAGCTACAGACTAACCCACAAATGTTTGCAGTGGAGTATCTCATTTAAAATGTCATTTCAGAAATGACCACTGCATTTATCTCTGGGTTGAGGTGGGTTAGGATGAGCTCCTTCATGTTATGAATGATGAGGAAAGAATGATAGCTAACCAGATCCTAAATTGACCGTCAATCAAAAGTCTGCACTGCTAATATGCATAAATCTATTGCTTTATATCATTTTACCTAATGTAGTACGAGTAAAATTTAGCTTCTGTACGGTTGTCATGGATGTCAAAGCTAGCTATGGAGACCAAAAATGTTTTATTTATTTAAACTAACCTGTGAATATATTAATTTCTGCTGCAAAGTTGGGCAAAATTGGAGACTTAATACGATGATGAATGGAGATTAATTCACTTTTGGAGCCCCCAGTGGTCAGTCAGTGAACTGCAACTTTAATGATTTTTGTGTTTTCTTCAGCCTGGAAATTAAATTGATGGGTCCTGTTTCTGATGCACCTTCCTCGTGCCATCAAAAAGCCAATCAAATTCATCAGTACAAAAATAAACTGGTTTAAACACATACACATCTATGTAATGTATAAACAGCTGTATATCACTTCTTTTAATGACAACATCAACATATAGAAGTAAGCTAAATTAAACAGTAAATAGCAAAACTGAACACTGGTACAGTAACATAGAGTACCAATCTATGAATTACATCATCATGTTTTAAGGCTTCAAGTAAACAAGGTAAACAGGAAGTTCAGTGTGTTGCTTTTTGTGTTTATTTTTGCATGGTCCAGGCAGTGAAGCAGAAAAAAAAAAACTTTTCTGTCTGTTGTGACCATTTGTTCAGCATCATCAGAAATAAATGGAAATGATCTAAGTTTTTGTAATAAAATGTCCATTGCGTTGCTAGAAAGTAAGTTAACGGGTTTTATTTTGAAAGCAAAATGAAATCAGTTTCTGGTTTTCAGTATTATCACACTGATAAACTATCAGAGCCCAAGAATCTCAGTCTTTGTGAACAAAATAAACCACAATTCAAAGGACATAAAAACATTATTATTGTTGAAGTTTCACTAAGTAATTTGGATAGCTTTGTAACTATCCAATAGTTCCTAGTGAGTAACCTGAGTAGGAAGTGCATAGACCTTACAACAAAACAAGGGATTGTTGCACAATTATCAGAATTTCTCTGAAGGCGTAATTTCAAATTGTAGGAAACTTTTACTCAGTTTGTAAAAAAAAAAAAAAAGTGCTAAATCTATAATCCACGATAAACATGAAAGCATGGAGGAGCCACCTGGGTGGATGTCCTCTCTCTAGACTCTCAGGGCCGACACAGTGTGGGCTTCATGGTGACGAAGGCAAATCTGTAGGTCTGTGGGAGTCCCTGATGAGCTGTGAGGTTGAAGGCCTGCCACGAGAACGGCTGCAGGCCCCCCTGAGTCGTTGGCCCATTAATTGCCTCCGAAACCAGTTGGAGAGCCATCTGGTAGTCCGTCACCTTTACCACAAGGCAGAAATGAGGGGGGAAGGAAAGAAATAAATTTGCTGTGATTTAAGAAGGTTCAAGCATCCCACAGATGGCACAATACACATGTTAGAGTAGAGTTTTCTTTATTGTTATTATTGGAAGATGCTTTTTTCTTATGGACACTTTTAGTAGACAAATACATAGCTTTTCTTTTCCTGGGGGATGGGGGTGAGGAGGGGTACCTGCATATTGGCAATCAAGTTTAATCAACCTGTAAGACCTCGTCCTCAGACCAGCTATCATAACTGAGGTCTTGTATCTTGTTAAACAAAAGAAAATGAATAAATGTGGAAAAAAAAAAAACTGAACACATGACGTAAGAGAACAAACAAACCCACGCAGCTTCAAAAGTTGCAAACATTGACCTTTGTGATAGTGGTTGGTTAATACCTAATGGTTGTGTCATCACTTCACAAAAAACATGTTATACAGATTGTGCATCTTATATTGTCAAAAAGCACTTTATAATAATAATAATAATAATTATTATTATTATTGTTATTATTATTATTATTTTACCGATTAAATCCCACTGAGATTACAAGAACTCTTTTTCAAGGGAGACCTGGCCAAGACATCAGCAGTTCCTTATACAGTCAATAATCACAAACATTAAAACGACCATGTAGTAAAATTCAATATAAAACATACAGTATTAAAAAATATAAAATATCACAGTTCTGAAAGGTCAGAAGAATAGTGAATGCATTGTTAGATGCATTCACTATTCTTCTGCAGTTTTAAATCAATCTGTAAGCCACTCCAGGCTGCAGGGGCAGATCATTTAAAAGCCTTTTTGTCAAGTTCAGCGTGAGCTTTGGTGACTTTCAATAAAAGGAAATCATTAAAGCGCAGACAATAGACTTTATTGAAATGTAACCACAAAGGTAAGAGCAAACTTAGAATGGATTTATAGATAAAATAAAATAATACCAATGTGAAAGTCTGTGAATGGACAGGGAAAGCCACTGAACTCTGGTGGTGGTGAGATCTTTGGAGCTGGTCTCAGACCTGTGGGACACAATGTCCTCAGACCATGAGGACTGACCAGAGACATGCATATACAGCAGGTCACCATAGTCAATCAAAAAGTAGCTACGACTAACATTTACCTGGCATGATAGGAGAAATAGGATTTATTCCTATAATAAAAGCCCAGCTTAAACTTAAGTTTATTAACAAGGTTTTCAATAAGAAACTTAAAAGTTAAATGTTTACCAAATAAAATACTTGATATGACTTCTCTACAGGGGTTTAATGTTACGATAAGAGAGAATTGCCTTCCTAGCATTATAAAACAACATAGCTTAAAGTTTTAATGTCATTCAATGCTAATTTCAAATCAAGCAGTCGGGACTATATGATGTCAAAAGCACGCTGCAAGAACATGACAGCCTGAACAAGGGTAAGACCGCAATAGTAAATCACAGTATCATCTGCATATAAATGAAATTGGGTATATGAAATTTTTTTGACCCAGGTTATAGTAAATAAAAGTGGACCCAATACAAAACCTTGCGGAACCCCTGATGTAACATCTCAAACGGCAGAGAGAGATTACCATCATTTTTGACATGCTGAGTTCTTATTTAATTCTGATTTCTTATTTAATTCTGAGCATATAATGCACTGATTCTGACCTTTGTGTCATAGCAACCTCCTGGGTGTGGTCTCCTTGGTCTCAGGTCGTTACGGCAACAGATGGTTTTACATGGATGGCCCTTAGAATAGGGATCTCTTTTGTAATCTGAAACAGAGACCATGTTGGTTATGTATTTTTAAAAAAATCAATATTAATCTGTCAAATCTTATGAAGTCATTTGGGCCCAGAGAAGGTCATTGTTACACCTACTGTTGTATCTCATGATGTGTTTGAGAGAGCTGAGGTCAGACACCTTTCCGTGGTCCCGGCGGAGGATTTTAGCCCGGGGACAGAGGTCGTAGGAGAAGTCTTCTCCATATCTCTTCCACATCACACCATACCCGCTGAGGTTGTAGATCTCAACATGAAATGGAATATTGTAGGATGGCCAATAACCTGTAAAAAAAAAAAGAGAAAAAAAAAAGTAGCTCGCTGAAGTGGAGGGATGTCCAGACAAGTCATTTGAGAAACAAAACAAAACAAAAAGTTAAAGAGATGCTTTACCTGTACGTAAAGCTTGGGTCTGATCAGAATGCACCACCCTCCCTGGGATCTGCTCCACAACTGTCAGAGCTCCATTCCTGATGCTATGACGCAGAGAAACCTTGTTGAGGTCCACCACCATGTACTGGCTGTTATATGTACCTGAAACACAGACAGCCAGTGCCGTTCCCTCTGATTACCTCACTGTGTGGTATTTTCACAAGCAGGGGTCAAACAGGTAAAATGATCAATGTGAAGAAACATAAAAAACACCAGATGTTTGTGACAAACGTTTCTGATGAGGTTCTGGGTCATCAGAAAAAAAGATCAGGGTCATTCAATGCTAATTTCAAATCAAGCGGTCGGGACTATATGATATCAAAAGCACGCTGCAAGAACATGACAGCTTGAACCAGGCTAACACCACAATAGTAAATCACAGTGTCATCGGCATATAAATGAAATTGTGTATCTGAAATTTTTTGACCCAGGTTATAGTAAATAAAAGTGGACCCAATACAAAACCTTGCGGAACCCCTGATGTAACAGAGATCAAACAGATCAAAGATCTAATGGTAAAAATCTTGATATTCAAGATTTAAAAAGTATCTTAGATATCCAGCTAATCTTAACTTTCTCAGTTGAGTGAAAATGCTTACTTGAATAGTGCCTCCTTTAAACATTTAAAAGTAAAACTTTAGAGCCCCTGTATCAAAAATTATGTTTTAATGAAAATAAAAAGATGGGTAGCTTCATTATGATACCAGTATCTATACTTTCATCCTCTCATCCTATTTACAATACTTTTCCCTTCATTATTACTGATTTCAAAAGTAAACGTAACTGTTGGAACATGTTTCTGTGCTTCAAATTCATTTAGAAATTAAAATAAGATTTTTTTTATAGGACATTACTAATTTGTATAAAAAAGCTGAAATTAGCTGGTTGGGTAGCTTTTTTTTTTAAACTACAACTATTACACTGCAAAAACTAATTTCTAATAAAGTAAAAAAAACCTTGTTTCAAGAAAATTAGAACAATATTTTAGACTATTTGGCTAATCTTAAGAATTCGGGTCAAGAACATTTTCTTACCCCAATGTCAAAGATATATTTGCTTAAAATAAAACAATTTTGACTAGATTTACTGACTATTATTCTTATTTCTAAAGGGGCTGTTTTTGCAGTGTACTAGAGAGATTAATGTTAAAGTCAAATGACTTTCTGCCATTAAATTAGAAGTTTCACTTATCTTATGATATATTTCACCGTTTATCAGTAGATTTAATCGTATACAAGCTTTCTTCAAAATGCCGACTTTTGAGGTTTTGAATACAGTTTCTCAACAGAACAATAAACTGATTGCTCTGATATTTGATTTACGGCTCACTGATCCTCCTGCAGTAACTTCAGTCATGCCTTAACACGCGTTTTAGCGTTATAATCAGATAAAAACACGGTTTGTTTCAAAACTACCAAAAGCTTAGCAACAACACTGAGTACAAGGCTAGTGCTAGCAGTTAATCAATCTGACTCCTGTTCCTGCAGGCTTATGACTGGCGCTGGAAAGACAACATGCACAGTCTTGTATGTACCTGAGGGATTTGGATCCAGAGGAAGTCAAATCTGTAAACTTCTGTCTCAGCAGCTGCTGACTCACACCTTTAGACGGCAGCTTGAAGTGAAAACTAAAAATTCATACGTTAACGGCCCGAAGATGACCATCGCAGAGTATGGTGAATATTGGGGTCTGCTGGGTGATGAGAGGACCATCGGTCTCAAGAACACCTCGTCCTGGTATCCCATGGCAACATGACGTGAAAGATCAAAGACGGCTCCCAATTAACAGACGTGTGTTGTGTATTGAGTAAGTCTCTACGGAAATTTGTCCTGCGAACTTTTAAATAGCCACCTTTACATGAAACAGATTGTATTGTCTTTGGTAATTAGTAGCTTCTTATTTTTTTTTCTCTTTTTGTCCTTGAATAAGATCCACACCAACACTCACACTCACCTGGCTCTGAGCTCAAAGCATCAGAATCTCACCTGAGTTGTATTTGGAGAAAATCTGTGCCCAGTCCTTCCCAGTGTGAGCCAGACCGTTGGCTAGGCGAACTCTCTGCCAGGCCAGCAAACAGTCGGGGCTGAGCTGAGAAAACAGGGAGACGTTGAAGACACTAATGGAGGTCTGAGTCATCAGCAGCCCGCTCCCCAGCAGGTAGAAGTCGTCCAGAGACATCAGAAAGCCTGGACAAGGAGGAGGAAGACGAGTATGAGGAGCAGTGGAAGCAAAAAGTTCTGTTTCAGCTTCAAAAGTCCAAAGGACTGAAGTTATTTGGTAACTTAAGACCAAGAATTTTGATTTGAAAGTTATTCTTTCAAGGTCATAATTAGTGAAGATGCTGCTGGACATAAGACCAATCCATCAACCCTCCTAAAACCTTCCTGCCAAACTGTCTTCTACTTTCACTTCTCTAGAGATCCTGGAGGTAAGTCTCTGATAAGCATTTCTTGATCTTCAATTTGACCTCCTAAAAGAAGAGAACACTCTGATAAAACTTAATCTTTTCATAACCTGTTCCTGCCATCTAGGCAACAATTATTTTAAGACCGCTGAGATGTTGAGGAGCGATACTGTTTATGAAACTTTATGGTTTCAACAAGCTAAATAAGGTCTGAAACCTTAATAAACATGTTGTCAAAGAAAACAGCTCTCATAACTTTAAAAAATAAAAATAATCCCACAGTGAAACACAGTGACAGCAGCTTCATTCTGAGTGGGTGTGTCATTCGCAGAGATTCAGAAATCAGCTGGAGGTAAAAGAAGGAATAAATAGTGTAAAATACATAAAAAGAGGAAAACATGATTAACTGATCCAGAGGATTGTTGTTTAGATGGAGGTTTTTATTTCTTCATGAAAGTAACATCGAAAATAGTTCAAGTAGTTTAAGGGGAGATATATTAGTCTCGTGGTACGGCACAAAAACCAGAACTCAACCTGCCTGAGAACCTGTCGCCCAGTTTAAAGATTACTTTAGAATAAATAAAACCAATAACTAACTAATGAATATTAAGGTTTCTTCTTTTTCATCTCATTTTTCTATCCATCCATCCATTTTTCCTCTTAATATCTGAGGTCAGGATGAAGGAACGTAGACGACTGGTAAATCGAGAGCTTTGTCTTTTGGCTCAGATCTTTCTTCACCACGACGGACCGATACGGAGTCCACATCGATCCGCCTATCGATCTCCTGCTCCATCCTTCCCTCACTCGTGAACAAGAACCTTGAGATACTTGAACTCCTCCACTTGGATCTGATCCCCGACCCGGAGAGGGTGCTCCACCCTTTTCCATCTGAGGACCACAGTCTCGGATTTAGAGGTGCTGATTCTCATCCCAACTGCTTCACATTCGGCTCCAGTGAGAGTTGAAGGTCCTGGCCCGGTAACGCCAACAGAACCACGTCATCTGCAAAAAGCAGAGACCCTATTCTGAGGTCACCAAACCGGACCCCCTCAGTTCCTTTGATGTGCCTACAACTTCTGTCCATAAAAGTAATGAACAGAATCGGTGACAAAGAGCAGCCCTGGCGGAGTCCAACCCCCACGGGAAACAAGTCCGACTTACAACGACAATGTGGACCAAACTCTGAGACCAGGTCTAGAGAGACCAGACAGCCCATATGAGGGGTTCCAGCACCCCCATACTCCTGGAGAACCCACCCACAGGAGTCCCTGAGGGACAAACTCCCACGGGTCCTGCTGAGGGTCCTTCTGGTCCACCGGTCCACAGCCAGGACGAAAACCACACTGTTCCCCTTGAATCCAAGATTACCTGGTGGACCCTCCTCTCCAGAACCTGGGGTGGGATCCAATGCCTGGTAAGGTCTGTTCAGAGACTCGAGTCTCACCTCATTTTTTTTTTGTTTAACCATTAAAAATGTTTCACATCTTCAATGCTAAAAAATAGATTTACACCCCCCTGAGAAATTAATTTTAATTCTAAGTTATGAGACAAAAACAATGATTAAAATGCAAAAGGGAGTGACTAAGAGCAAAACAGCAGCTGCTTTTATTGATGTTAAAATTGCAAACCAAAGTACTAAAAATTGTTCTGACAGGAGGAGGAGTGGATGGGCGGATGGAAGCAGCATCTCCACCTACGTGACTTCTACCTTTCCATAAACGCTACGTTAACTGCTCTTTTCTGTCGGAGAGAAAGCAGCAGAAGAAAACTCCAGGATCCCACGTCAGCGCCGGTGTACTTTCACAGCCTCAGTTTAATATAGTAAAGTAATATCCTTGACCTGCCAGCGTCTAAAAATAGAACCTTAAAACCACTTGTGTTCTGATAGCAACCGAGCCCATAAGAGGATTTTTCAGAGCCCCGGACCACTTGACAAATCTTTTTGGCCACAAATTTGTTCGGTTTCCTCTGACTCAACGCAGAGGGAATGCATTTCATCATGGTTTGGGTCTTGTTTTTTTTTTTTTTTTTTCTCTACTCTCTAAACCGACCTTACGACTAAAGAGCGGGCTGGTTTAAGGACTATGATTAGAGAAGATGAGATGAGGAGTTCACCTTAACTCAGAAAGGTGTGATTTACCGGTCAACAGGTCCCACAAGCTTCCCCATCTGTGAGCTTATATTTTTATGTACGATGTCAAAACATCTGTGACATCTGTGTGGGTCATATGAAGTACCAGGGTAGCTGCTGAATGACATCTTTCCAGTGGCGGCCTGTCCGTCAATCATCTTGAAGTCCCAGTGTTTATAGATGCGCATGGTGGCTGCATACGTGTACCAGCTAGAGTGGCCAAACAGCAGGTTTTCAAAGCCTGGCAGCACCTTAGACAGAGGTAACAGTCATGGTTACACCATTTGGTATCAATTTGAATTGGAAAAAGTAAATGTGCTTTTTTTTTCCAAATTACATTACATCACCCGGTTTCCTCACTTCCTTTTAAGTTTTTTTTTTATCCCCCTGAATGAGTGTAGGTGGAAGAGGAAATGTCCAGATAAAAGCGATCAGGCTTACATTACGCTTTCTCTTCACAACTGGAGCCAAATGAGCTTGGCCTGACCTTTATGAGAGCAGTGCAGTGGCCCATTCCCGGCATCCTGAAAGCCCCGGTCCCTCTGGAGGAGTTGGAGCGAGGTGTCAGAACTGGGACGAGGTCCAGGAGGTCACCAACACCATTCAGGAACTGGACTGCAAATGCTGATAGAGGCTTGAGAGGGATGAGAGTTCAGTTGGCACAGATCAATGAAGTTATACCCTGACAGCTCTCTAACCCCCTCTTTGTCGTACACACACCTCCCTGTGTTTGCTTTTGGCCCACTGTGCAGCTCCAGCGTGGAGACCATCCAGCTGGGCCAAGATCAGCCCCAGATGTTTCCACAAGGGGTCGCTGTTTCCCCTCAGTTTCACCTGCTCTCTGGCCCACTGATCCTGTTTCCTGTGAATTATTCATAAAAATAAAGTAAATTAAATATATGTATGTATATATATATATATATATATATATATATATATACACACACACACACACACATATACATATACACAAACACACACA
>JAOWBL010001101.1:0-16011 GCA_028564865.1 Zenarchopterus dispar | reverse complement strand
ATATATATATATATATATATATATTTAACCCCCACCCCACCCCACTCCACCCCCCCACCCCACCCACCCCCACCCCACCCCGGGGGAAAAAAAAACAATACAAAGACAACTTTCTGGAGCTAGAGTTCACATCAAGGGCAACTACACAAAGTGTGAAACACACCCCTAATTATACACAAATTTGATTGACAGTTGGCATAGCCAATGCCTGGCTCTCATCTCTTTAGCTATTTAACACATAGAATCATCTTGACTTGACTTTTAAGCTCTAACAAAAGAACAGGGTGTAATCATGCTTAAATGATTAATATGTCTATTTTTTGTGTACTGTTAACTATACTAACAGCCAATGTGACAAGTTTTGCATTGGCCTAGAAGGCTTTGGAGCAATGCTTAGTAAAGCAGCCTGAAGCTGCCACATTCAGTCCAGTTTGAAGTCTGCTAGTCAGGGCTAACCAGGGGACACCAACTGAACTGCCTCTGGCTCATCAGCTGCTACTTCTTGCAGAAACTGGGTTCCCCAGTCAAGTGAGAACTAGCAAAGATCTGCCAGGACACTCGGCTGCCTGACTCACAGGTAACTGCAACTGGCCCTTGGCCCATGAGAGCTACAGAACTCTTCCAGTACTCATTTATACTCTGGTAGCATTTGTTTCCGATGTCATCTCAATAGAGGCATTTCAAATGAGGATTTGTCAAGATCAGGACGACTAAAAGTAACCATATTCTGGCTTGAAACATGCATGGCTGGACTTTCTGCACTTGTTATTGTTTAATACTCAACGTTTTGCTTGACATAGCTTGGTTTGCAGCAACAGAAGTGAATGTTGATAAGGCATCCCTCACAGAAAGTTAGTCGACATTTACCCAGTTAGAAGAAGTTTTGGGGGATTTCAACCTCTCAGAAAACACTAAAGGCATTATTTTGTTTACAGGAAAAAGCATTATTCATTATATTTTTCCTTTTCATTCCAAAGTCAAAGAAACTAAAGGTATTATAGGTGTGAAGCTTATGTAAAATTACCTTTAACATTTTACACTACTTGACACCTTTTGTTCTAAAATTACACAGTTACTTAAAGTTTGCAGTTGTCCTATACATACTGCCTCTTGTAGGGATATCTCCTTGCAGACTAAGGAGGAAGCAGCTCTGCAGACGAGGCCTCATTTGTTAGAGACGAAGGCTGATGAAGATTCCTTCAGCCTAGCTTCTAATTAAAGTCCCTGCAGGCAACAAGCCTCTGGCAATCCTTCAAGGTCACACAATCTATCCTAAGATGCCATACTTGAAGACCACCTTGAAAATGTGTAAGTGCAAAGAACCCTGACAACACACAGATGAAGAGCTAGTTAATTCAACAATACTGGCAGCAGATGTAATGCACAAACTTACATGACGGTGAGAGGAGGCTGGTAGCTGAGGAAGCAAATTCAAAGCTGTTTGAATCCCTGACTGCCTGGAAGATGTGGACTTAGGGAAATGAATGAGACGTGCTCATCTCACCCTGCAAAAAACATCTGTGAGGGTGCTGAGGTGAAATGAACATGAAAAAATTATGTTCTGCTCTACAACGATTACAGAAGCATTTATCTGACATGAAAACTTTATTTAGGACATGGAGATATCCCACTGAAAAGTGAACATGTGCCTGCCAAACACTGAATGTTAATTACACTCTTAGTTTATTTCTCAAGTCATTTCAAAAACAAGATTGGAATCCATTAATGAATTATTTTCAGCAGCACTGCTGCATTAACATAGAAACTTCAAGCTAGTTGTAATTACATCAAACTTAATGTGAAGATATTGAACTGTAGCAGATCAAATTATTTTAAAAATGTATTTATCCTTTAGGAGGTAAGGCTTGAACTCTAAATACATGCAATCATTTAAACACTGCACACCTAAACAATTCATGTAATCTGCATGAGTTAAAGATTCAGTTTTTAGCACATGTTGCCAGATGCATACTGAATATAAAATGTTTTTTTTTTTCCCTTTTTTTATAGAAACTAAGATTTGTGTCTAGAAATGGTCTCCTTCCTCCAGTGTTTGTTTCTTTGGGAAAAGACAGTAAAATGGCAAAGAAGTGTAAATAAGATAATGGGCAAATGAATTTGGTTGTAATCTGTTGTGTTACCACTTGATGGCACTAAACACTTGATGCTGCTCAGTTGTATGTTGTAATTTGGTTTTAATGGATCTATGTCTGAATCGACGGCGTAGGGGTACACAACTGGACAAAAGTTTTAGAACATCCCAGTCTTCACAGTTTTCTAAATTTGAAATTCAAGCCACTGAAGTCCAGCTAATAACTTCAAATGGTACAAACTAAAGTGCTGAACTGCCAGTTTTTTTAAGGTAATTTACTTACATCTGAAAACTAATGTACATTTCAGAATTAAATAGCAGTGTGTGATATTAACTGTCCACAATGAAGGAAGACTTGTAATTATCTGGGGCTGTTTTAATTGCTCCAGAGTCAGTGACTTGTACAGACCTGAACCAAAATGGCTACCACTGTATTCTGCAGCACTATGCTGGTCAGGGGTTTATCCAGCAGTACCATACTCACATAAATCCAAGCTATGCTTGATTTACCTCAGAAAAAACAAAAACAAACAAGTAAGTAAGCTTGAAAACATGCAGTGACCAGCTCAGTCTCCAGACTTCATATCCTTTGAGCTGGTGTGGGATGAACTGGACAGAAGAATGAAAGAAAGGCAACCTACAAGAGTCACACATTTATTGAAACATCTGCAACAGAATTAGGGAAGAACTTTCTGAAGAATATTTGATTTCCAATGCAGAAAGATTGCCAAAAAATAAGTATGTTCAGTTATTATCTTCACTGAAGGTGGCTTTGAATCAAAAGTTTACAATACATTTTGGTTTATAAATGAATTCCACTGATTTCTTTTTTTAGTTTTTAAAGGTAATTTTTTATACACCATGCTCTTTTGAGTGACAGCAGACTATAGTTATCAGCTAGCTGTCATTACTTCAGCTATTTAGTCATTCGGATAGTCTTGATTTGACTTGTAAGCTGTGCATAAAACATAATAGTACAGCACCATAGTGCTTGTTTTGGATGTTGTTTTAGGAGTAATATCAGGAATGAGGATAGAAAAACAGACTGAGTCAGAATGAATTAACGTACTGTTTGTTACGATCAGAGCTCAGCAAGAATTTGAGTCAGTGGTGCTGAATCAAAGCTTCACCAGCTCTTATTTTAACTCTTGTAGTTGTTACAAATGTTTGTACGTCCAAAATATGGATGTATGTCATTTTTTTTTTCATTTTATATATTTTTTTACAGTCTGTGGGAATAACACTGCAGCAAATACGCTACAGAGTTTTATTTGTTGCATTTTGGTAAGACCACTTACCGTACATACTCGCTCATAGGTCGACCCGTTCATAAGTTGAGAGGGGTTTTTTGGGGTTCAAAATCAAGCTTTTTGCCTTGACCCTCTCATCAGTCGAGTGTGATTTTTTTGGACATAAAGAGATATCAACTTGCGTTAATTCAGTGAACTAAACCAGATTCAACGAAACTTACATTTTCTGCGATGGTGGTTGTGAAACTATGCAATTATCAGGCTAATTATCGTCTGAGATGTCATTCTGTATCGTTGTCTGCTAACTGTATGTTTATACAGGAAGTAGCATGTGAAGCAGGTTTATATCTAATTCACTGACAAACACGGTTCTGGTTGTCTGCAGTCACAAGTGTGTCAATTGATCAATACTGTGTCTCGGTACGCCATCAATTTTTGTCTGTTATTGTTTGTCCAGTTTTAAATATCTGTGAGTGCACAAATGTCTTTTTCTGGTTCTGTTAATAAACGCAACTGATGCTATTCCTTTAGTATGGGATAATTAGCATGTAGATTGTCGGATAATTGCTTTAAAAACACAAAGGTAAGAAAACAAAAATAACATTTTTTTTCTGAGTTTATTGATTATCAAAGTTGTTTGTTGCTATTAACCACTAGAGAAGTTAAATTGTCGGTGTATTAATGTACTTCGGCCGACTTTAAACACTGGAAAAAATTAATGTCTTAGACTGACCTGCTCATAAGTTGAATGCACTTTTTGGGACAGATTTTCTGGGAAAAAAATCTTGACTTATGAGCGAGTATATACGGTAGTTTAAGCAAATCTAATCATATCTTTCTTTTCATCTTATCAAAAAGAATTTGTTGTACTTGACTATATTAGCCAACCACAAATGTCAAATGTGATGTTTTATGCATAAAATAAAAACTTTGTTTTATTATCTAAATGAGGACTAATCTTGGTTGTGTGATTTCACCTCTAAATGAATTGGCCTTTACTGCAGACAAGTCATACCTGTCCTGTAAGCAGTTTTGTGCGGCTTTATTACATTATATAGTATGTCCTCCTTACTTCCTTTGATAAGTCAGACTGTACTCATTGCAACGTTTAAGGATATACCACCATATGTACTGAGCTTAGGAATGTTCTTTAATAAATATCAAACATAGACAGCTGGCTCACAGCTCCCACATCAATGCACATGCACTAAACCACTGCTCCAAATGAGCTCCAGTTGCCATGTTCAGCAAGAAGATGAAAAGGAAAAAGTAGTTGAATGTGACTGATGACAGCTCACCACACAGACCAAGGTTAATGCTGGGGTTTTCAAATCTTTGATCACTATCACACAGTGTTTTGAGAAGCCAGGTCTTTGACAAGCTTCCTTCTGACTGAAAAATTGATTATTTGAATTTTGAAACTCGTAGAGAATTTGATGTGCTTTCAAAGCTGGGGATGTACTCCTACTTCAGTGCCTAATGAAATGAATCACCCAACTTTCATTTAACTACATTAACTACACTGCTTGATGGAAGACAGTGGCTAAGTATGAAATCTTGAATAAAACAATCAGGGGTTTTTTGTTGAGCGGAAATTGTTAAAGCACAAATGTAACATTTGCTAAAAACTAAGGATCACAAGGTGCAAGATAAAAGGTAGACTTGATGGTTTTACATCATTAGGTCAGTTAAGACAAATAAAAAGATCTCAAGTTTTTGGTTAAGATTAGGGAAAATTAACAAATTAAATGAAAATTGCTATTAGCTTCTGGGCAAACAAGAAATTTTGTGTCACCTTGTTTTCATTTGTTTTGTTTTTGTTTTTAATCCAAGTAAAGAAAAGCAGGAAGTGTGGCTCATTCACTCAAAAGTTGAATTTTCTTATTTTTAAAGGTGGTTTGTTCAAGTTTTATCACTCCAGGCTAAAAGGGAGCAGCAAGAGATAGTTCATGTGTCAGCCTCTGATATGAGAGTGAAGTGCAAAGTAACCACAGTCAAGTGCAAAGTAACCACCCTTATGCCCAAACGTCACCTCTCTAAGTATATTAGTGAATAGTAGATGCAGAAAACAAAGAATGGAAATGGGGTGGAGGGATCCCCTTTTGTAAATATTAGCATACATTAGAAACAACTGTTTAACCTACTTATAAATCTAGTGAAACATTGCTCTTTCTGCATGATACTTCATTTTTTTATTTCTTAAAATGAAAATGTTGAAAAATCAGGTCCAACATTGTACAGTGTTAAAAGGCCATAAATCATCTATGTCAACATGTCATAATAGCCAGAGATGTCTCTGCCCAACTTAGAGCAACCAAAAGAAAAAAAAAAAAAGGCAAATTAGCAAGTCAGAAAGGTAGCTGGAATCAGCCCATCTCAAGTCAGGTATCAGAATTTAGCCACTTTACATTGGTTTAGCTTAACTATAATACTAATAAATGTCACACCATCCACAACTAGTAGTAATGAGGCTGACGGAAGAACTAGTGGAGCTCTGGTGGGACATACAGATGTCATATGTTAATCCACAGATGAGCCTGGCAGCAAAGGAAACCAGTCAATAGGTAGCTGAATATTTTGGCTAGTGGTCTGGTTAATCAATCTGGAAGGCTCCCGAGATGGTATAAAGTGCAGGTCGCTCAACCAAAAGGACCCTGCTGCTCTAGCTTCTCCAAAAATTAGCACCCAATGAGCCCGAGCCCGAGCTTCACATTCAACCACCCCATGAGCTACGAGCTGTTTGGTTGTCTTTGATTTATTCTAGACTAACTCAGTGCTGGTCACAGCGGTCTGCTAGTACAGTTAAAAGCACAATGGTCAGAGTGATTATGCTCTCCTTGCTTTTATTTCACAACCAAGATGTCAGAATCATTGAAAACATGAGGTAGATAAGGCGATGTCAGCTAGCTACTAACCAACTGCTGTTACGTTAAATTTCTAGGACCATATTTATGAATAAATTGCTTTTTGTAATTTTAGATATTTAGACATTAGATATTGTAACTGTAGATACGGAATTTAGATAAACCTAATCCCTTAGCTCTCATGGATGTAAAAGCTAGCTATGAGGACAAAAAAAAAAAAAAAAAACATTTTTATTGTGGGTATGTTTGACATTTTAACATGTGGATAAATAGACTGAGTTCCATTTGGAACAAGCCCTGAGTGGTCAGTTGAAGAACTGGATTTATTTATTTAATTACTTCTGAGATTGTGTCAGACCAAGCAGGCTGGGTGTATCCAGTGTAACACCATGTTCTCCACTTGACTGCATACTGGTACAATGACTTGTCTCTTCTCTTGTTAATGAAACTGGTTATTATAAGCCTGCTGATTAGGAAATTCATTCTCAATCATCATCATAGTGTTTTCTTTGGCTCTTTTGTTAACACAGTGAATCTAAGTTTTTGCATTGCATCAAAATGGTTGTGTGTGTTTCATATATATATATATATATATATATATATATATATTTGCATTCCTTTGGATTGTTTTAAATCCTTAGTTCAGATTGTAACTACGCCATGTTGCACCTTTAAAGTGAAAGGTTTATGTAGAGTAACTAATGTGCTCATCTGCCTTGCTAAATGATAGACAAAGGCCTCAGATGTTACCATTTAAATCATTAAAGGAGAGAACTCCATCAACCAAATTTGTCATAAAAATGCTTTGGCAGGAAATCAGTGGTTTAGAATACGGGTAACAAGTTCCTCTTAATTGGAACAGGTGCAGCTGTGCATCACGGCACAGACTCCCTTGCTGCACATGCAAATCCCATTTTGATTGGGATTGTCACTGCCAGAAATAATCATGCTGAGGATGAACTACTCTCGGCAGTGCCGCATGCATTTTAATATGGTAAGGAAGTCACTTGAGGGGAGCATTAATAAAGGAGGTAATCGATAAGGCAATTTAGGCTAAACAGTTCATTTAATCTCACATGTGACACAGATAATGACTGCGTTATTGGGAAGACAGATCTGGTTGGCTTTCTGGAAACTGTATAAAAAGTTAATGCAGTTATGAAATGTTTTATGTTGAAGTTAAATTCGCCTAAAGCTGCATTCCTCTTTGGTTTGACTCACGGTATAATTGTTGAAGCTGTGTAATTGCAGATGGTGTGTATTTATTCAGTGTGGTGAGCAAAGAAATATGAAAAAACGGTATAAAGCTCAGTGTCACAGACTGTGAAAAGACATAAATAGTTGCCAGTTGAGTGTCTAGCGTAAACATTTTTATAATTATTCATGAATGTTTTCTTGCAAAGTCACACTCGATACACTAACAGCATAATTAATTTTGGATATATTTCGAGGTTGAATTGTATTATTATTACACAACACAAGATGATATCGTGAAATCTAATTCAAATTAAAATTAGAATGAAATAAAAGTAAATTATCCAGTTGTAAAAACCAAAATTGTGTAGATGTAGGATGATTTCTGTGCTCATCGAGCTATAGGAAGAAACAACTCTGAACAGGTGCAGAGGTGGATACCTCATGCACTTTCCAGTTTTTGATAAGTTGCACAACTTCCTGTTGTTCTTCTGAAGAAAAAAAGAAAAGACCACTGGAAAAGATTTTAACCCTCTTGAGTTTCATTACAAAGTATAACTTATTTTGAACTTCGACCATAGCAGCTTCCTTCGTTTCATCGGCTTCCACTTATCTAGTTCAGGTCGTAGCAGGAGCAGAGAGTCCTTGTCCCTGTCCATCTACTCAACCTTTTTTTTGAGTGAATACCAAGGAGCTCACAAATGTATAAGTTCTACAGCTTGTCCATGTCCTCTATCTCATAGCACTTCTTTTGGTAGGAGTTGTCTAAAACACCTCCCTCAGGGGTAAATTCAAGGAGGCATTCCAACCAGGTGATCAAAGCACCTCAGGTGGCTCCTTTTCTCCAGGCGCCTCCTGTATGACTGATCTTCTTATCCCATCTCAGCTTAAAACCACCCTCAGTGGAATTCTTTATATCAAAAAGAAAATTAATTGCGATGGCCAATTTCTCCCCATCTTTTTTCATTTTCTTTTTGGGACTTCCACAGTGGATCCCTAGTTTCCATCATACCTTGTCTTCTGTGTTTTCATCTGTGACACCAAATAACAGCATGTCCTCTTTCACCACTACCAAACATCTTCTTTTTGGTCTACGCCTTGTTCTTGTGCCGAGCAGCTCCTTGTCCAGGTTCCTCCAAATCTATTCACGAGCCTTCATCTTCATGTTTCCAAACCATCTCAGCTCAAGTTGATTCAAGGTAAAATGTCACTTGAAAAAATCTTTTTTTTTTTTTTTGTGGTTATTTATCAACAATTATTTCAAATACAGTCTTTGGAATCTTATTTATCCATAGAGAACAAGACTATGACACATGCCTTGATAGCATTGTGGTTTTTTTTTTGTTTTTTTTTTTCTCGGACAAGAAATGAGACTTTTCCTCCTTTTAAAGCAAACCAGCTGGGCTTCCAACATTTATTTTGTGTATGTCCATCTGCATTGAAAAAAAGAGAGAAATCCACAAAAAAGAATAAATCAACAGATAACCTTTCAAGAATGTTTCACACACTGCTATGAGACTTTGTTGCCTCTAAGTGGCAACCTCCTGTGCTGAAGAAACAGAAGCTGGCGCTTAAGTGACAAATAATTGCATATCTATGAAGAACCACTTGAGTCTGGATTTGACAGCCGAGAAACCCCCATAGAATTCCTCCACCCCATTTTTAGTAAAGTGGCCAAATTACAGCAGAAATAAAAATGATTACAGCCTGGTTTCTTTATTCCCACAACACTACAAGAGGAAAATTTCAATATTTTTCACATATTTTAACAGCTTTCAGACACAAAAGGTATGCATTATGTGTACTTGAAATGCCTGTAGCTGCATGCTGAGTCAGGAAAGCAGCAGGCCTCAAACCACTGAGCCGTCACAGTGGCTCCGTCCTTGCTCAATTAGGATGCCTGCTGATGAAGGTGTTGATATTTTCAGCGTGGAGGTGACCACTCATACTGCGAAAACAGCTGTAAGATGTTTCTAGTTCCAGGTCTTTGTTTCAGACTTTCAACACTCCTATTTTGGAGAGGGCTTTCTTGTTTTTTGGTTTGTTTGTGTGTTTGTTTTTGCTAAATCATAGACTGGATTTTATGTCAAAGTCAACTACTGGTGACAAGTTGTGGATAATGGCTCTATTTACTCAAAATATCTGACACAATTAGATCAGCTATAACCTCAGCTGCATACCAGTGTGGTGAGGCTTGCCATTAGCATGTGTAGACTGATGACTTGCAAACATAGAAAAGCCTCCTGCTGAATTAGACAATAGCTGCTCGTATTTAGAGGATGAAAACCTGGCAAATTATCCATTGCTTTGGTTATTATAATGTCATAGCTAACCAGATTAAATGATGATTTGTAAATATACAGTAGCTTCTGCTGACTCCTGCTTTTAGTGCACCATAGAACTAAGGGATGCAAAAACTAATTTTGGATACAATGAAAGGCTATCTTAGGTAGGGTTAATTAGGTGACTGGTTAAAATACAGTTTTAACGCATTGTCCAAGATGCACAGTTTGGTCCAATGTGGAGGCAAGAAAAATGACAGTTTCTTGAATGATTATATGGGCCTGGGTCCAAGCTGATGTCCATTAAACACACTGATGTTGAAAGTTTAATTTTGAAGCAGAAATAAACATATTTACAGTTTGATTTAAAAAAAAATGATTTTAATTTCCACAGCTGGATTTAGATATAACATTGTGCTTTGATTGACAGAAGCTGTCAGAAGCACTTGTAAGTGGAACGAACTTGGAACATTTTTTAGCTATCATAGACTCAAATACAGTTTATATAATATGTTTACTGTAAGTTTGACAAAAGACTGAAAATGGAATCTCAGGCCAAAGTTTGCATTTTCTCTTAATAGTCTGTCTTCTTCCCACAGTTAAAATGCATGTGTTATGTTGAATGGTGATTCTAACTGTAGTTTGAACATCCTTAATTGTTTGTCTCAACATTTATCTGATAATAACTGGAAAGACTACCCCACTTTTGTACCTGTTGTGACTCTATGTGCGCTGAAGCAGGCATAGAAAACATCTGGATGGACTGGATAGACTGAAAAAAAACAAAACTAAACACTTAAGCCTATTCTTTTTTTTTTTTGGTCTATACCCTCTATATTGTGATCCCTCTGTGGTCATTAGAGCGCATTCTTCGGCGGTCCACAAGCCTTTATAAAAAATGTAGTAACTGATCTAACAGATATCAAAACTTTCGTTCTGAACCCAAGTGGTTGACTGACTGGACAGACCTTGCCTTTCCTCGAGCCAAGATGCTAGCGTAACTAATAATTACAAAAGTGGCAAGCTCCAGAGATACCCAGGATATAACCCAGTGAGATGGAAATACTGCATGTCCTTCGAAAGCTGTGAGGGAGAGCATCCTGTACAGTTTGGATGAAATTGCAAGATTCTGTTTGTTTATTGATTCCAAAATATAAATTTACATGAAAAACCTTTGTTTGTGTATCTTGAATCTGCATAGCCTGTCAAGCCTAAAAGGATGTGGCCACTAGCCCCAAAAGTCTTATATTCACTGTTAAGTTTTCTTTTCTTGTATGTTGTCAGTGCTGTTGGAAAAGTTCAGCTGACACCAGCTGTCTCCCTCCAAGCTTGATGTAAGAAAAAAAAAAAAATCCCCAATGGCAAGCCCCCTCTTTCTTTATTCTGTAATAAATGAACTGGAAAGAAAATCATTTTTTAAAACCCCCCTTTTATTTTCATGTATGTTCAAATGTGTCACGGAGGGCTGACATAATTTTAAATGGGATAAAAAGCATCCTTCCCCCTACAGAAAGCAGTTTATATGAATATTAATGGAAGTCTTTTCCTTATTTGACACCATGATGTATCATTAAAGCGAAATTGGAAATCCATGTCACGGAAGTCAAATAAAGAACTTTCAGAAAAATCATTCATTTCTGATTTAATATTTTGTTTGTCCATTATTTTTTAACTATTATTAATTATTTTGGGGGATGCAGTGCATGTGGCTGGGACTTGGCAATGTGTGGAAGAGGCAAAATGCTTGTTGTGGTACAATCAAAGCCAGGTTAATGCTTCCCATGCATAATTTGAAAGCTAAGCAACGGCTGTAAATATCCTCTCTTTTAAATCTCAGCCGCTTGTGTAACATCCTTTCTTCTTTGAGTGGCAGCTCTCTTTTCACTGCTGCATACCACCTCAGCGATAAGTACG
This sequence comes from Zenarchopterus dispar, assembly GCA_028564865.1. Lineage (NCBI taxonomy): Eukaryota > Metazoa > Chordata > Actinopteri > Beloniformes > Zenarchopteridae > Zenarchopterus > Zenarchopterus dispar. The sequence continues at coordinate 4,415 of JAOWBL010001101.1, read as the reverse complement.
TTCTGTTCTGCAGTGGGGGCTAACTGCTGCATAAGGAAGTTTATTGCCCTTTTAATTTGGACATACTTATCAACACAATAATATAACACTGCCAGTGGGGCTGCAGTAAAGGGAGAATATCATCAGCATTGATTTTAAATTAGCAGAGCTGTAACTGGCCTCTAAACATGCTATATTTCAGGGTGACACTTCTTGTCAGCACAAGTAAATCCATTTATCCATGTCCTTTCAACTGGAGGGTTTTAAACAGCTTGGCCACATTTTTTTTTCAACTGTGTAATATTTGAAAAAAGCTCTCTTGCTAAAAGGCCAGTTCCCAGTAAAAGGCCAGTAATTAACCTACAATTATTCTCCCAGTTAACCAGGGGCTAACAATTTAATTCATGCAAAGTCCTGTATTTCACAGCTTCATGAAAGGTTAACTCTTATGTTTAGCTGACTTTGACAAAACTTCAAAACTTGCTTGTGTAAGGTCTAAAAGAGAAGAAGAAAAAAAAAGATACAATCCTAAAGCAACCTTTTTTCCTCTCAAATATTTATGTAATCCATGATGCAGAACATTATTCTAGTATTTATTACCCAAGGCTTTATTTGACTACAGTCATTTATAAAAAGCCACTAGTATTATGAAAATTATCTTTAAAAAAGTATTTTTATCTTCTGCAAAGATGAACAATTAAACATAGGGTGAGCGGAAATTGACTTATCTTTAGAACTAATCCCTAGTGGCCATTAAAGGAACTGCCCATTTTGGCACTTGGGCATTAGCTTCACGTTTAAAATCAAAATGTAGCCTCTTAATGATAATCTACATACTGGTAACTGGGGGCAAGGAGTTCTTGAAACTTCCCTGTGGAGTTTCAAGTTAGATAAGTGAAGCAAGGGTGGACTTAAGGCAATATTCTTTCTGTTAGCCAACTGAGACCAGCTAATCTGGTTCCAGTTAGAAGTCTTTATCTTCTTATGATCCCACTCAGAGTAGAAAATACAATAAAGCAAAGTATGTTTTAGAACAGGATAACATTGTGATTTACAATTTTTACCTTTTTTTTTTTTCACTGCAGTGTTCTCAGTTGTGTCAAGCTTGTGATTACAGATTCAAAAAGCAGAAGTGACTTTAAAAGATGGCCACTTTAATGTTACCCCTTACTTTTGGGCTACCTTACTATTGTGTACTATCAAACACAACAGTAAGAGATGAGCATTTCTGAAATTCAAAAATACATTATTAATCCCTGAAGGGAAATTAATAAATGAATAAAGCTAGCTCCTCAATGTACTGCGGGCATCACAGAAGAGGCAACTAAGACACTCAAGAAGGTAATATTAGAAGACAAAATGAGAAAATAAATGTGTGCAAATCTTGAACAGTATTTTAAAAGCAATTTTGCTTGCTATGGTAGGACACTTGAAGCTAAAAAATTGCAAAAGTTATTTTATGCCTCTTTAAGATTGCTCTGAAAAACAATTACTTCTGGCTTTCAATCAAGTGCAGTCTATCATGCACTACCAGACCTGCAACAGAAACAAACATCAACACAACTTACTGAATAATTAAATTTTGTTTGACTCTTTAACCTGCAGAAAACTGTTTTAAGAGAAACAATCTCAACAATCAATCACATGCCATGTCAAGTTTAAAACAGTGACTGACAAAGCTGGTAAGAGCTGCTTGACTGCAATTTTATTTATCTATTTTTCCTCACACATTTACATTTTCTTTCTTTATAGAGTAACTTTTGAAGTCTAAAAACTAAATGCCACCATTTGAGAATCCTCAGAAATAACAAACGCTATCCATGGTGCTTAAATATAACACATCTGAACAATAGCATATTTCACTAAATTATTTTATTTCTGAATCTTCACTATTATAACCAAGATGAAATGAGCCTGTGCTGCAGCAGGAAACATAGGGAAAAATAAATCAAATACTTGTCTCCTTAAATCACATGACAGAACTCTAAAAGTGATCTTACTCAGTCCATCATTATTGGTCATACTGCATTGACCCTAATGTAAGTAAAAACACCCTTTACATCTGGAGCTTTAAACACATAAAATATCACAACAGTTCCAGGGGGGTGAGAGATCCAGAAAGATGATGAGATCCGAAACAACATGGCTCAGATGCAAAACAAATGAGATGTTTTGATTGAAACTTTCAAATGTTGACGAGTAACACTGCAGAACTGTCAAACTGCCAAACAGCCAAAAAAAAAAAAAAAAAAAAAAGTCTCAGACAATGTATTTATGCAACAATGGTGAGTTGAAAAAATAAATAAATAAATGGCAAACCATCTGCCTTCATCAGTAGTGTTCAATTCTGTGACCAAAAAAAAAAATTGAAGGATTGCCTATCACTAGAACTATTAGGACTCAGTTTAAGCTTCGAAAATCACCAGAGAGTTGAACACACCTGGTGCTGAGTTTAAAGCCGGCCTCAGCTGGTGCAGATGAACGCTCCAGTGAAATAGACCTGCCCTTTGATTTTGGAGAGAACTTTCTTTCTTTTCATCACTATGTCAATAAGTTATGGAAAAAAGTACTCATATACAGATAAAAACAAAACAAAACAAAAACAAAACAAAAAAAAAAAAAACATTTTCTTCGAGGAGACAAGTTTTGGTGCTCAACGCGTCTTTTTTCATAGTATGTATGGTGAAAAATTGACAGGATACAGGAAATATGTACAATTAAGGCAGGTATTTCAAAATAATCAAAGTTTTTTAATTATTTTAGTACGACCTAATACAGCAGGAACCCTTTACACTTCTGACGTTTTTTATGTTTTTTTTTTCTTCTTGCAGTTACTGCCCTCTGTCAATAGAGGGTGCCCCAATTACCTTTTTTGAGACCACCTGCCCTTTTTCTACCTGAAAACTTTCCAGGTAGTTCCTTGAAATAAACCACATGGCTTCCCAGGTTATCAGAGTTCCCTCAGGTATCAATGTTTGACGCTGACTTTTACTTAAGCCAGATCAAAAATCAGATGTTTATTATGAGATACCCATACCCAGGTCTTGAAGTGCTGGTAATATTCAACAATTATATTTAAGTTTTTTTTCCTTTTTTTTTTTTTCATAGCTGCTTGGTTCTGGCAGATCAGCTTTATGGTTCTGTGAGTACAGCTAATGTTTTCAACTGTTGTGGTTCGGTTAAATTTGGGTTTTACATACTCGTGAATGGAGAAAGATTTTTTATGTGGCCAGTGGTTTCCAACTTAATATCAGGGCAAATTTAATACATTTTAAATATCCCCATGTGACAGTCAGATGTCTTTGAATTTAATAAGATGTAACGTAATAATCATGTTAGTTCTTGTGAGATAGCAAAAAAAGAGAAGGTACATTTCATTGGAACTCCAGTTATGGCAGCGACTACCTCATTTCTTCAAAATCCTCTGGTAGAATAATTTAATAGATGCTTTGTCACATGAACATTCCACAAGTGATTGTGAAAATACATTTATTAATGACGCACATATTCTCCAGTCTTATTTTTTTTTCTTTTTCTCGTAGGGATTGCAATTTCTTTCTTAGGGTCATCAACGCTGATCATTATGGCTCACCCTTGACACCTAATTTGTATAACTATGCGAGGAAAGTGTTAGGGTTAATTAAAAGACGATATCCATCACTGACTGGCAACCAAAGCTCTGAGCCCAGACCTTTGGCACATCTGCCACAATTTATCTCTTTCTCTCAACGCTTCTGCTTATGGTTTCCATCCTTGACACAAACTGAATAAAGTCCCATCAGTGCAAGTTAATGTTTGTCAGGAGGGCAGTAATGACACACTCGACTGTGCTTCACACATGTGGGGAGTTTCAGGACACGATTTGAACCCCTTCAGCAAAGACAGTAATATATGTGCTTGATAAAAAAAGAAACAAGGGGTAACTTTGGTGTGGTGCTTGAGCTATCAAGAAATTAAATCTGATAATGTAGCCATAATCAGAGCAGGGAATTATCCAGCCTTGAGTGCAAACAATCTGATTAGAAATCCATTGCAGTGCTACTCCTTTGACACATACAACTTGCAATCACCCTATTTTAAATATTGATTAGAATGGTTGTGCAGGTGCAGCTTTTCCCCAAAGCTTAGAACAATGGAACTCAGTGCTTTGAGCATGGGATGCCAAAGCAATCTGAAAATGAGACAAAATCAAGCATTTCATTTAAAAAAAGTCAAAATTATTAATGTTTTGTGCCAAAACAAAGTAAGAAAATAAAAAGCACCAGTCAATGATTTGGACATACTTTCCTAATAGTTTTGAATGAAAGTAGTCTAAGCTTTTAAATAGTAGTATACATGGCAAACTTTGAGGATAAGGCTAGTAATGTCTATCTATCTATCTATCTATCTATCTATCTATCTATCTATCTATCTATCTATCTATCTATCTATCTATC
>JAOWBL010001100.1:0-16024 GCA_028564865.1 Zenarchopterus dispar | reverse complement strand
TGTATATATATATATATATATATATATATATATATATATATATATATATATATATACACACACACACACATATACATCTTACATCTTGATCTTGTCTGGTGTTGTAGAGCCTGGCCACTATTCCTCTTGAGTATAAGGCCCGTTCTTGCACTGCTATGATAAATGTCTCTGTGTTGTCCTTCAGACAAGCCATTTCTATTGCCACTGATAGGACCTTTCAATGTCAGGCACTTTTTTTTTTAAATCTCCTGCTGGTACATGCCTTGCATGGGCTTTTTACCTATGATGATGCCTCATCCATCTTCTTTTTCTCCTCACTGGAGTTCTGCTGACTGAGACATTCACTTAGAAGTTCACCATTGTGGGTGATCTTGTAGATGTATTTTGGGATGTTTCATCTGACACTCATTTGGCTGCCAGCCTCCCTCCTGGCACTTCACGTAGAGTTTTCTGATGCTGGTTTTGGGATGAAATCCTTTATGCATGGTGAGATTTCTTTGATTTTGCTGTGGTGTATCTGGGTGAGATGGATCAGTAAGTCAATGTCTTGCTTGTTCTTTGCATTTGTTTCATCCATTTAGAGGAGGTGACTGCTTTATCCACTTCAGAACCTGTATTCAGATCCATTCTTTGTAATTACCTGGGGAACTTAGGCCTTTGCAAAACAGTAATGGGGACAAAGCATTCCCTGTTCTTCATGGCAAAATTGTGCAGTAGGCTTTGAGTTGGCCTCAACAGTTGTCTTTCACAGTCTGTGTGAGTTCTTGATGAAGTGCATCAACATCAACAGTGTCCTGTTGATGTTTTACAGCTCCAAGCACTCTGGTATCCACACATGCAGCATTAAGTCATAGACTTTCATACAGTCAATCTAACCAGTGTAGAGATGGATTTGCCTTATTTTACAGTCTTTGGAGACACCAGAAGTTGGTGTTTGACTCTTCTGGCAATACTTCCAGTTCCCTTCTAGTCTGTGCTTATTTGTGGAGCCATGTGCCTACTTATCTTGGGTGGTATCATGCCTGACAGGAGCCTCCATGTTGTGTAAGGAAGGTTAGGTGGCAATAATCAAAGAAAATAAAAAGTGAAGGCAGGCAGGGAGGAAAAGAACAAAGCATACACAGAGAAATCCTGGAGTGAAACAACAAAACACTGAATAAAGGCTTCACAGAAAAGAACAGAAGAAAGCCAGGAGCAACAGAAATCATAAAGCATGACATGTTATGTGTGAAGCTTATTCATTGTGTAAAACAATTGGAAATCTTTAAGAATAAATGGCAAACAAAAGAAATATCCAGAAATCCTTGATTATTACACATGGTAGTGCCATTTTATTTGGTTGAAAAAATACCACAATTGTCTTCATAATCAATATTTTATCCACTTATATAAAATTTACTGAGACCCATCCATGACATTAAATGTCATCAGTGTGCAAGAGCTGTGAAGTGATTAGAGTGGAAAAGTGTTGTATGTCCAAATACCTTGGCATTTTTAATAAATCACTTTTACATGAGACTTGTGAGTGTTTCTTTACATATATTTGTGATGAAGCAAGATGTGTGCAGTGTAGCTGTTGTGTGAATTTTCCTTACTTTCTGCAAGTGGTTATGTCTTTATGTGGCTTTTATCACTGATGCAGAGGACACAGGAACCAACAAGTTAGAGTTCTGGTGATGATGGCAATCCCGTCACCAGAACCCTCAGTTAATCTATGGCAAGAAGATAGACAGGTAGATGTCCAGGATGCTGTGTTTCTCCATAGTCCATGCTGTACCCTGGTGACTCAATGAATGGGTTATCTCTAATGAAAATGTTTGTTACATCCAAAACATGCACTATGCCTTGAGCTTGTGATTGTTTTTTTTCCACACAGGTCCAGTATTCTTAAATATGCCGTTTTTTTATCCTACTAACTTACCAAGGAAACTTAATCTATTTTAGAGTAACTGTAGACCACCCTCAAAGCTGTTATTTTTATTTAATGTTCTGGAAGGGTCTCTCTTGATAGCTGATATCATGTATGAATTATCACAATGTTTTCATAGATTCCAGTCTGGTTTTAAAGTTTTTCATATTGCAGAGAAAGAATTTACTAAGATGTATATGGCCCACTACTGAGTGGAGATATATAGAAGCAACTGTTCAGTTTTAATTCTTTAAGATTTTCAGGGCCACTTTTAGTATTCAGTCACAGCTTCATTTGATAAACAGTAAATGAAACAAAGTGAGACATCCTGCTGGTCTGGATGCCAGTCAACGACGTTCTTGACGATAATCATATTTTTCCCAGTGCTATCTTTTGTCTATCTGTATCAAATGTGACAGTGGGAAAGTCAATTTCTCTGAGCACTTGTGTCCTTTACCATAAAGTAGGAATATGAGGAAAAAGTAGACAAGCAGGTAAGGTGGGAGAATAAGGGCTGTTTGTATCACAAAGGAAACATTGAAAAAAGTCTTTACATGACTCTTTTGGGTGTCAGAAAGTATCAGCCACCATTTTCTTGCAATCCTTAAGCTTCCTGTCATCTTAGGGTCAAATACAACCTATCCACCATGTTCCACATCAGCAAAGAACCTCTAAATTACCTTTTCTTGTCTTGAAATTGTGTGACTTTTCATAAAGTGACCTCAACATTATTAAAAAATAACATTTCCTTTGTTTATATTTCAAACAAAGTGTCATTTTTGACCCAAGAGATAGAATCACAGTCAAAGTAAGTCATAACACCACAAAAACACTTACACATGGTTACTGACAACATCCAGTGGTAGAAAATAAGACTGTGTTACACTGTTTTATCTTAGAAACACTACAACTTTAACTTTTTTTCATGCAAGTTGCTAGGGCTTTTGCTTTGACAATAAGGTGTAAGGTACGCACACACAATGATTAAACTGTGAGAGGTTGTGTCTATTTTATTCAGTTTTATTATGGTCATGTAGCAGGGTATATTTGTATGGCCCCAGTTGTTTGGCCCAGATACTGATTGTGTGGGTAGCATATCTTGGAGGTGTGGTTTTCACATGGTGGTTGGGTGTGCAGTGTTTACATGACTAATGTGACATAGGTATAACTTAATTCTGGAGCCAGCTGAAATAGCCACATGCACAATCTTCAGTTTGTTTGTTCCCTCCTGTGTGCAGAAGGTGGCCTGCAGTAAAAATCCAGCCATTCATAAAGTGTCTGATGGGCAATGTGTTGTTTCTTAATGCAAAGTACAGTTTGACTTTCAAAAATGCAGTAAAGTTGCTTTATTTTAGAGGTTTAATGGCGACAGGCCATTTTTAACCCAAAGGCTGAAGGTGCATACAGGAAGTTAAGACCACGAGAGGGTTAAACACTTTTGAAAAGTGGACCTATTGCAATAAATATGACTGGCTTTATCCCAAATAATGTGACAGAGGCATGCTATGTCAGACCTTTTGAGTTGGAAGTCACTTCAAGCCATCAAATAAATGCTTTTATGAATAGAAAAAAAGTGTTTTTGTAGTTGTTTTACAATGTGTCATTATACCAAGGGTAAATGAAGTCATGCTCTAACTAAAGAAAGCTATAATTTGTCAATTTTTACTTAATGTTGTAGCTTGGAATTGACCCATCTAACACATACCTCCTAATCACAGAGTTATTTCCTCTGGTATTGTGCTAAAGCCACATTTTGAACCATACTGCAAGATTTCAAGCTACTTTGCTTTACCGTTTATTTGGAAGCCTTTCATGCCTTTTGTTTTCATATCAAATAAAACAGTGTTGACATTACCTGTTTGAAGGAACAATATTAGTTTTTCATTCATCACCTTTGTATGGAAGTGGTGCAGAATAACAAACTTGACTCATACCATGTTGTCTTTTTTAGGGCCCAGCAGACCCCCGTGACCCAGAAATGGATTCAACGGGTCTAGAAAATGGATGAATTGGTGGATGTTGTCTTTTTCTGAGTTGAGATTATACAGAAAAATGGGCTGGTCTGTTTTAAAGTATGGGCCAGACTCTGCTGCTCAATCGTAGTGCACATGCACACAAACATATGCGTACACACACACACGTCTCTTTGTTATGAAGTTTTTGTTGATCTTTACAATTTCTAAAGGCAGATGAAAACTTTTTTCTTAATTTAGAAAAAATGTTTCCAGTTGTGCCCTGACTGTTATTTTACTCGATGATCTCACATTTGGATATGTTGTGCATCTTCTCACACAGAGATGAAACATGGTCTTTTCATAAAACCATAACTTGTAGATGTGTTATTTTCCTCTGTTTTCAAGCTGTTTAAATTGTTAAAATGCCAAACATCTTTCCAGTTTGCTGAGAGCTTGACCGAATTACTCACATATGATTTTACTTTGATATGTTTGCCTTTGTAGACAATAATAATAATTCTAGAACATGATCTTCAAAATATTTTGCCCTAAATAGTGAATTTATAACCTAATCTTTTTTTTTTTCTTTTAATGAATTGGTCATTACCTCATTGGTGCAGATCCTTGTGACAGGCTGGTGGTGATTGACTCATTTGAATCAGGTCTGTTGGAGCTGTGAAACATCAAGAAAATATCCAGGACTGTAGACATGAAGGATCAGATTTGATCTACACAGTGCCTATACGGGTCTATGTTGTTCTTTTTCTTACATGCATATACAATTATAGACAAATGAGTGCATTGGAGGCATGTGGAGTTCAGTGCCTTGCCAAAGGAGAGTTCAAAATATAGACTACTTCGGTACTCCATTCAATGGAAGTAGACAGAAGATAGCGCCTGGGTTTGGCTTGGCAGCTGCTACTCGACACTTACGTCTAGCGTCTCGATGTGTCCTTTTTCATGTTCTTTTTTACGCTGTTACTTCAGTCTTACTGTTTTATATTGATTGATCCACTTTGTTTGGCATCAGAGTGTCGATGGAAAAATGTTTTGACAGTTGGGAGAGCTACAGTCAAATTTCCCCTCCTCCATTTGTTTGTCTGACCTCCTCATGAATATGTCTTCCTGTTCTCGATCCCGGACAAATACCCAGTGTCCAGGAAAAGGAAAGCAAGATGGAAAAGAAGGCACTATTGGGCTGGATTTCAGACTAAAATCAAGCTTATGGCATGGAAGGGATTTTTCCGACATCGCGGTGGCATGTACCTCATGCCTGCTTCCAGTTTTCCTTTCAGAGCCTGAGTGGTAACGCGGATTTGTTTCACCACACCAACTTTTGTTGATGGACAGACGAAAACTTTGTCGGCACCATGCCGATAACAATGAAGTCTTACCACTGCTGTCTGCATCCTTCCTTCCAGATCATCAACTGACCTGGAGATGCAGGAGGCTATGTCATCGCAGCAGGTGTTTACTGTCAATGCGTAGGCAATCAGCTGCCAGGTGGCCTTTCATCTGCAATTTGGTTGGCCTTGTCAGTGCTTGCTCTACCTGCAACAAATCCCTTGTCTTAAATGAGCTCTTCATTAGTAAAAGCATGGGTTTTATGTTTGTCATAGAAACCTGGCAGAGGGAGAAAGAGTTTGTTCACTAAAAGGGGCTTTGTCCTGTTGGCTGCTTCACTTTTGGGACTCGCCATGGTGATGGACTTGCCACTTTGTACAGAGACAGTTTCTCATACAGAGCAGGAGACTCTGAGAGTTTCCCCTCCTTCAAATCACAATTGATTCTGGTTGGTTCTTTTAACTTCACTCAGCATGTTTCTGAACCGATGCACATAAAAGGTCATTCCTGAGATCTCATTTTTTCACTTGGCCTCAACGTTATTAATGTGTGTGTGAAAGATGTACATGTCAGTGGTTATTGTTTGCATACTTTTTTAACCTAAATCTCCCCCTGGATCCACCACCTCTAAAATTTAGGGTTCAAAGGTGGAGCATTTCACAAGATGTTCCTTCAAATAATTCCTGTTTGCTGAGGGGCTGCAGTGATGTTGATGACGCCATGCAGTGTTTTAACTATTACACCAATTCCATTGCTGTAATATTCTTGATGTTGTGGCACCAATAAAATCTGGCCTACCCGGCCCCCCAACCCCAGCTGCACCACAAGTCTTGTTAATGGATAAATGAATCCAAAACCATTCCCCTCATGATATCTCAGGGAGAAGTGGAGTAAAGATTTTGAGACTAAAATTTCAGAGGCTGTCTGGCAGTCTGCAAGCAGACAGATTCCTTCAATATGTATTTGTGTGCTATTACAATCTAAAATAACTCATAGACTCCACCTTTACAAAATGTGTTTCCGGGACCCAACTTGCTCCTGCTGTCACTGAAACATGTTAATTCATGTTTCATACCTTTTGTACTTGCCCAAAGGTGGCCCATTCTGGACTTCAATTTACAATACATTTTCAAAGGGAAAAATAGCCATACCTGGAAACCGCAATATTTAGGGTACCCATGGAAGTGTCACTGTCACGGGCCAGGGCAGATGGACCAGTCTTCTCTTCGCTAATAGCATGAAGACTAATGTTATTACAGTCGAAGTCTACAGACCCCCCACCCCAAAACATCTCCTACATAGACAGTGTGTTATAGCATAATTGAGGCTAGAAAAACTTAAACACGCCATAATGGGGCTCACATATGGAGTATTACAATGTGTGGGGACAATTCTCTACTATTTTCAACATAAATGTCTCTCCAAAGTCCCAAACGAGGTAAACCTCTCCCCCCAACCACCCCCGTTTTGTTTAATTTACTTTGCACAGGTATACACACACACACACACAAGTTCATATGTGATTGAATACAAATGTTATATGGGTGATGTATTGTATCCATTGCTGTTTGACATATTTTTATTTTACATGTAGTTTGGTGTTTTACCACTTTGAATATGCACATATTTTTTTTAAATCTCAATACAAATTTTTGAATAACACCTGGAGACCTTTCCCATTTATTATGAAAAGAAAAAAACATAAAAGAAATCTTTGCGTTGTTAGATAAATTTGAGAGTGGAAACACATTACATCTAATAAGAAAAAAAAAACACTTCATATTTGGCAAGACAAGTGGCAGAGTCAGAGACAAGTAAAACATGTAATGTGCTTTCACATGTGCAGGTATTAGTCCATTTAAGACAGTTAATTTTCATAATTAACATAGTTTATTTCATCCATGGTTAAACTGGCAATCACAGTTAGAAGTGAGAGACAGCGACATGAGTGAGACCTTGAAAAAGAAGTAGTCCCAATCAAAATCATCTGAAGAACTCTGCTTTAGTCTTCCTGGAGTGAAAAAAAATACAGTGGTAAAAAGAGCAAGGTTTTTAAAGAAAAGTCAAAGGAGCCAGAGAGATAAGACAGAGCTGAGAGCCGTTTTCCTCAGACAGGCTGACAACTAGTCTGATATAGCAAAAAATAACATGCAGTCATGGGAGGTCAGGTCATCTTCTGAAACAATGAGTAGGGCTCAGCTTTAAGGAATAGCAATCTACAGAGGAATAACATGAGATAAAAACTAAATAAATTATTTTTATCAGACACAACACACCTGCAGGAGACTGCTTCAAGGCTTATTTTGTTTGTTTGTTTTTTTCAGATACATTTTTGAATTGCAGGATTAGTGCTATGTTGTCATATGATTGTTTTGAGGAACTGACAGATCTACACGTTACACATACTTTGTGTACATCCATTTACATGTGCACCTGTACCTACAACATCCGAGCACAACTCTTTCATCTGTCCCAGAGACCAGGAATCGTGTGCTGCCCATGAGCCTGTAACAGAGCAGTTATCCCCCCAATGAGATAGACTTGACCCTGACTAGGAGTCACTTGTACTTGAGCACTGGACAGATTACTAGTGTGAGTGCACCCTATCAAATAGTAGCATGAGGGGCAGCAGCACACTGCAGTGTGATAACCTCTCCCCACATGTGCTGTTGTAAACTTTGTTGTTTTTGTTTTTTTTTTATTTCTCAGACATTTAAATCTAATTTCTAAACATGCTGACAGTCAACACTACAGACACCACATTTTGATATATGCTGTAGATCTCCAGAGTAGAGGTGGGAGGGTCTCCTCAGACTTTGCTCAATGACTAGATTTGCTCAGAAGGAGGAAAAAGCAATTGAGTTTCTGAACAATGGGCAGTTGGGTCAGTATCAAATGCTACTTTACCCCTGCATGTTGAAAGAGGAGTTTGCATGTTCTCCTCGTACTTATGTCGGTTTTCTCTGAGTACTCCAGCTTCCTCCCATAGTTGATTAGGTTTATTGACGATTCTAAATTACCCATAGGTGTGTATGCTAGCGTGCATGGTTGTTTGTCTGTATATGTGGCCCTGCGATCAACTGGCAACCTGTCCAGGGTGTACCCCTACCTCTCACCTATCATGAGCTGAGATGGGCTCCAGTAGACCCCTGTGACCTTGTATAGGTTTAACCAGATATAAAAAAAAAATGGATGGATGGATGTTGACAGAATTTTTTCATTTACTTATTTTTTTAAGAAAGAAAGTGAAGAGGCAGACTTCTTGGCTGCTTTTCCTCACCTCGGTGATAAATTTCATGATCCATCATCAGTGTCATGATTGTTTCATTTGTCAAAAAGACTATTTAAAAAAGTAAATCAAACTAATTAGAATCTTCATTTATATTTAATCATTCATCTCTTCTTACTGCTGTGCTTTTGGCACTGTTTCCCCCCATGGCTCTTGATCCTTCATTAGATGCTTGTGGCATAATTAACTTAAACCTCTGGCTCCAAATAAGACATGTAGAGAGAATAACTGTCAATCCAATTGTATTCTCTGGGGTTTGAAGACCACCACCTGAGGCTTTAAAGTCTCAAATACCTCCTTATGTCCTTCGAATGCCTGTAATAACTAATTTGTTTTTGTAACACAAAAGAGAGAAATTCTTAATAACATTTCTTCTTACCTTCAATGACTGCAATTCTGACTGTCTGAGGTCAGCTCTGCTTAAAATACTAATTTGAATCACAGAAATGATATTCTTTGAATTTGACACCGAGCTAGCTTCTTTTGCCAGCAGTGTTTATATCCTGATGTTCAAATGTCAACAAATGACCAGTTTTTCACAAGAGTGTCATCTCTTTTTGATGCTGGCTGCAACTACGCATGTGAAGCAGAGCAGCATGTGGACAATTACAAACATTCAATTCATGTTTGAACTATATTTCAGAACAACTTGAGTTTAGAAAACAAAAGACAAAAGACAAAAAGAGTGAAAAAAGAAAATGTGTGAAAGACAACACCAAGTCATGTTGGACACAGGAGCACCATGCTCTGGCTGTGCTATGCCTTTGCTTCATTCCCAGTATGACCTCAGGTCCCACTGGAGCATTTCTGAGACAGAGCACTCCTGAGCGCTGTCTGTGTGCTTTGAGTCTGAGCTTACACCAGAATGTTTTGAGACCATGCAAAAAATCATTGCATTTAAAGATTTGATCATTAATACCTTGTAGTTCAAAAACACCTTTCTAGGATGTGTGGCATCAAAACAAATGTAATTTTTAACTCCTATAATGACCTTCTACTCAGCCATTATAAAAGTCTCATCTGAGAACCTCTGACTTATTTAGCTGTGGCCTTCAGCCACAGATGACGATGTAATATTGATGAATAAGACTTAAATCATGGTAAATATCTGCCAGATTTGTAATGTCATTGTTGTATCTGATTTATTGCCATCTTAATTTGTCGTGTAAATTGGTGCAGCTTAGCAGCAGCTAAATAAGGGACTTTAGTTATAGCTTTAGGAGAGGAGAATGGAGAGTCATTTCTGGGAAACTTCTAAAACATCCTGTGGCACCTCTGGTGTGACCTCTTTCCGTGGATGGGTTGACTGTAGTGTACAGTAGCTAGTGCAGTACAGGTGTACTTCTGCACCTGGTGTAATGCAGGAGTTTATCTCTCAGAAGAAAACATGGAGGAGGATTGACATCTCCTGAAACATTGTATATGAACAAATACTTAAAAAGGGTAAAAAGACATGATTCTCAAGTTTATTTATTCACAATTAATGTTCAGTATTAAAAGATTCAAACTTGGTCCAAACCTTCCTGGTCAACTTCAGCACACCACACACACACAGACACACACACACATACACACACACACACCTTCACTCTCACGCATAAGCCTCTCTTCCACATACACATGGATACTCTCAGTCAATTAAAAGAACAATGAATAATATGAAGGAAGTTGACAGCATAGTCTCCTCCACTATGATCTTTTAATTATTTATTTACCACAAATGCACAACCACATTGAGTCATACTTTGTTTCCGGAATGGTGGTTTCCCGTATGTATGGACACATGTTTGCAGGATTTATCTCTCTTGCAGGGTCCAGTTTGTAAAGACCAATGGAGTAAAATCGTTGGCCCGCTTTTACAAAAATGTTACAGAATGCCATGCAAGAGCCTAATGTAAGTAAGGGCTGAGGGTTGAAACAAACATTGACTGATGTTTTTGTGCCCTCAGGCAGCATCAGACACTGAGAACAGACATGATTATGAAGATGGACTCAGAAACATGAAAGGAGAGCACTGACAGTCAAGCACAGTTTTAGCAACCCTCAAGTTCAGGAGAGAATTTCACTAAAACAAAACAAAAACATGCATAAACACTCAATGTATGATGGCCTGAGTTCAAGCAAAAAAACTGAAATCACTGAACTGTCCTTTATGCTAAAGATGAGGAGGACCATTTAGCTTTTCATCAGTATGTTGTAAAAATATCAGTCTGTGATTAAATGAGGACAGAAATATAATTTTATACATAATATAGCAACTTTTTTTCTCTTTACTTTGAAGGACACCGCAAAGCAAACAACGTAAATTAAAATGTTTTAGCAAGTTGCAAAAAATATATGAACAAAAAACATCCACAGTGATCTTTCTCCCTGAATAAATGTATAATTCTCAGAGGATTTCTCACAACTGGCTTCCATGTCTGGGTTGAATTGATTGAACTAGTTTGTTTGTGGCAGCGAAAACAGCGGTACATCTGAGATGGTTGTTGAACATTAAATCGACACTGTTTGGATCTGGTTTTACCAGTACAGGAAATTCACGAAGTGAAACGTGGCCAATGGAACAATGAATGGTTTAACTGAAAAACCAACTGCACCACTTTAAAACAGCTAGTGTCGACTGACAAACTACTAACATTTTAGTTAGTCCCATTTGAACATGAATAGGTTGCAGCTGTAGCTTTGCATCCATGCAGCCACCCAACAGTCTGCAAGAAAAAGGCAACAAAAGTGAGTTTTAACTCTAGTTCCTCAGTCACAAAGCCCCCAGCTGACAGCCATAAAGAGTTTTCTCTAACGCTCTGCCCCTGCTATAAATGGAGCATAAACATTACTGAAGCACGCCGGGGGAATTCTTGCCAGTTGAGGACTGAAGCTGGAAGTTGTCTCCATCATCTCCTCAGCGGTTGTTTTAAAGATGAAACACTTAGCAGTACACAATTTACAACTACATGAGAAATCAGTAAAAGCAAAGCGTACTCATACCTGGCATTTTAGCACCTTTTAGTTTGTCCCTAAATATAATGTATGTAGGATTTAAACTGATGGTGTGTGGAATCTGTGCAATGTCCATATTGTCTTATCAATATGACAAGTTGCATTACTTAAAATAAAATAAAACCTGACTTGAAATGTTAATGTAAATGTAGTGCAAGAGTCCAAGTCCAAGTCCTGCTATAAACTGAGCAAAAACATTGTTCAAGCATTTACTCTGGATGAATTCTTGGAAGAAGCTGACTGAAGTTGGAAGTTGTTCACATCAACCTCTGAAGGCTTCTTTTATTGATGTAACACAAAAACACAGTACTTTGTACCACTGCACAAGAAATTAGTAAAAAAAAAAAAAAAAAAAAAAAAAAAAAAGAGAAAACAGTGGACAAAAATAAAACAAGTTAAATTAAACTCAGAGCTCTAGTTTCTGATTTACAAAATCCAAATATAATTCAAGACCAAGTCAACATTGCTCAAATAAAAGTTGAAATTCTTATAATTAGGGCTTTCATTGGACTGTGTCCTGTATTCAGTTACTACAATAGTTGCATTAGCTTTTGAAGCCAGAAGTCAATATAGACTTTACAGAAAGGAGGCAGTAACTGTAGTCATTCCTGATTTTTAGGGAAGGCAAGTATTTGGACACCCTTTGCATTCTCCAGTGGTCTCCAGAAAGAAGTCAGATGTGACTTTTTTAGGGTTTGACACAATGAAACTCAAGTACTTCTGGAAAAACACAATTTTCTTGGATCACATCTCTTTCTAGCGGCCAAAGTGAGGTAAACCCATTTAAATTTCAGCTACTGACCAATGACACTTGGGACAGAACGCCAAACTCCCATCATGACTGAAATTACATCACAATATTAGCGTCTCTATAGCATAACTTTTTTATGCATTTGTAAAATGGTGAGAGCACTAGCTTTTCCACAAAAAGAAGAGAGTAATGGCACTCATATGTAAACTGTATTTTCAATCAGATTTACTTTTTTTCTCAGGAACCAGATTTCCAACGAATGCAAATCTATCAGAATTTAAAAAAAAACTAAATAATTCTTACGCCATATTTCATTCAAATAAAAAATAGACATGGCGATATACAAATGAAGGCCAGTACATTTTCAAGTTTAATGAAATTATATATATATATATATAAAGTATGTAGGTGTTTTTTTGTGAATACTGAATCATTAAGATTTAAGAATTTATTCAGAATTTAACAATCAACTATTAAATCATAATCACTCCAAATCCAAATAGATTATTCCTCTAAAGTATTATCAGATTGTTTTATTATATTATTTATTATATCATTTTATTATCAAATTATTATTAAATTATTATATAATAATAATAATTATTAATTATTATCATAATTATTCCTCTAAATTTACAAGCAACTGGAACGGCCCATCGAACTGATAAAACACACGTGATAAGGTGAATCCAGTGAATCAAGTGAATCCAGATCACAAAGAAAAAGACACTGAATATTGCAAATACAGACCAAAAAAAAAAAGGACTATCCAGGAAATTGTTAGCAATGAATCCAAAAACGACTGTCTGCAATGATATGGACTTGTATCAGTCCCCCTGGCGAAGGTAATTTACACTTATATGGTGTCAGCATTATTACAGAAAAGTACAATGTGATTTTACACAGACATATGGTGCCTTCAAGACCACCAGAGACATGAATTTTTCAATAAGACAATATGAAACCACATTCTGTACACATTATAAATGCATGACTGAGGAAGAAGAGGGTATCTTTTATCATCTCAACTTATCTGGATCTGGCCCCTTTTTATTGTGAGCTGTTATCAAGCCCATGTATTTTACACATCTCCAGCAGTGCTGGATGTGGCATAGCCGGTCAATCTAAAGTCATCAAAATCTAGTTTCCAGCTGTTTTTGGCCTCATTAAGGGAAGCAGTTGTGCTATAATAACACTACTTAATTATTCTGCATTACTGCATTGCATAAGGGCTTTGTCTTTAAGCAATCATTTGAACGATCATATGGGACCTTCTTTTGTTGACTATTTTTGCAACAGCGGGGACAGCAGTTGCAAAATATGTCCAAAACTAAAGATGCTTTTGTCCATCTTCCTTAAGGTTGAGATCTTCTTTTTCATTTTAAAGAGAAGCCTGGGAGGACAAGATTCAGAAAGCTGCGGAGATGCGATGAGAAAAAAAACAGAAAAAAAACACTGTTCAATGGAAACACCTGTACTATTCAGAGTTTCAGTTTTGTTTTACAAAAAAGTGTAATGGAAATCCACCGAGGGAAGATTTGCCTGTTGGTTTTTCCAACAAGATGCTCCTTGTCTTCGATAAGTGTGTAGAGGTCAGTGCAGATCTGTTGAGACTGCAGCATCAGAAAGTGTGACTTCAGGAAAATCAACAAACTGACAAAGAAGGCTGGCTCTTTTCTGTGGATTGTTCTGGAGTCCCTGGAGCTGATTATCCAAAGAAGAATACAGCATAACTTGCAAAATACAATTGACACTTCATGGCCTCTACACAACCGGATCACTAATCAACAGAGGCTCTTCAGTCGGGGTCATCTTTTGAAAATACAGAAAGCTACAACAACTATAACCTTTTACAGTTGACTGTGATTTTTTTATAAACTTCAAAAAAAATTTTATTATAGTATTATTAAAATGACTGGAATTTAAATGAACTGTTTTCATCTTAGACATAACACATTTTATTAACATTGATTTATGTAAGTTTAATTCCAGTGTTCTTTCCTATGATATAATTTTATTTTATTAACGTTATATCATCTTGAAATAAAATATCATATTAATATTACTGTTTTAAGCTGTGTCTTTGTTTCACTTGTTATGATAATTCACAGATTTAGTCTTTTGTCAATAATTAAGACTGTCATTGTACATCTTCGTGATGCATATTTATTTTTTATTTTCATCTCAGAGCTTGTCTAGTTAGAATATGTCCTTAATCTAAAAAAAAAACCTGCCAGCTTTCCTTTTTGCTTTATCTGGAAGAAGTCTGCCCATCATCAGCCTGTGGGCTTGTAGGTTTAGGTTTAAATTACTCTGTTACACCTTTCCTTTAATCCCTGTAACAGTGTGTGAGTATGTGTGCATGTGATTGCATGTGTTGTAGTTATGATGAATCAGAACAACAAGCCTGTGAGTGGCAGGAAGCAGATTGCTTCTGCCAGTCTACATAGAGAGAAATATTTATATCTCTGTGCCACTACAGCATATGCTAATCCTTCAATCTCCTGAGCACACAAATGCACTGACACGCACACTTGTATACACACAGACAGACAGACAGACACACACACACACACACACACACACACACACACCTTTTACACAAGCAGAGTGCAGCATCTGTAAGCAGCAGACACAGGGCAAAGTTACATGTTGGTCTTGCCTCCACGACTGTCAGCCTTTTGCAATGATTGATCACCTCTACAGTACGCTCATGGCATGTGTGTCTGTGTGGGTGTGTGTGAGGAGCGCTTGTTCAACAAAGCAGAACTGTGCTGGGCCAGGCCTGACGACCCATTTCCATCAGGCCCACAGATGCGTACTCACAGCAATAGGTCACTAAAATACTCTGGCTCTGTGTCTTTACAGCACAGAGAGGTTTTCAGCCATTTTACAAGTTCTCTTGATCACCATAAAACATGGATTTGTGTTGTTTGTTTATTTATTTATTTATTGAATAACCCAGATAGAAGAGCAAACATGCGTTGTTTATATCTGTTTTCCCATCTTGCAATGTCTGGCACGACTTACTAGACTAAGTGGTTCTCTTCCTTTTACAAACAGAAATGTGTTACATGGAAGAGTACATAGGCATTATATGAAATAGCAGTGGGGGAAATAAAGCAATTCTTAAAATAGCACAATCTACAGTGCAACTGTGCTAACAGCTGACGGAGTTGTAAAATGGCATCCATCACCGATACATTCACGTTCAACAATGAGGCCAGAAGATACAGACTACTGAATCAAGTACCATTCAGTGCAAGGATGACTTTCATGCACAAACTGGAGCACAGAGCTAAAAAATATCAAACAGGGAGCCACAGTAATTTCAGCTACAATAGAAAATGGACCAGCAGCACCATGAGTCTCACCTACTTGGCAAGAATTTGCAGAGCAATTTCAAGCATATGAATGTGGTTCAGCAGGAAATGAAGCCTTATTTGGCAATGCTGTTATGTACTCATCAAGTATTTGGAGTCAGACCTCCACAATTTCCAAGCTTAAGGATGTGGAATAACTTGGTTCTATCTATGACAGAACCAGGTTTTCTCTTCTGCCTTATGCTGTCTCAGATTTTAAAGAAATAAATATTTTTGAATGTCAAAGTACATTCTGCTGCACTCAGTCAGGCCAAATACACAATTTCAGATAATTGTCCCATCCAGCAGATAATACAGATATGTACACACACACACACAAACACACACACAAATATGTACAACTATAAAAGTGGAAACTTCATTTAAAATATTTACAAACGTGAAAAATGCAGCACC
>JAOWBL010001099.1:0-12671 GCA_028564865.1 Zenarchopterus dispar | reverse complement strand
GTTTCAAGGTATATTAATTTTATACATTTAACATTAAAATAACTTGATAAAGTGTTTCCTAGTAAGCACAATGAACAATTAGTATTCTGTAAATTATTAAACACTAGCATTCACTTTTAGCGTCAGAGAAAACCTTTCATTCATGGGCTCATTTTGATGACCCTCACATTTCAGTTGAAGAACACATTAATTTAAAACCCAGTTAATGTCTTGTTCAACCAGCAGGGGATTCTGCTTTTGACAGGCAGTAAAGGTTGTTATATAATCCACAAGAACAGAGCAAAAACAAAAGAAGTCACAGTTATTTATCATGAAAAGAAGTATGATAAGTATGAATCAGTGGGGTTTTAAACATTACCGCAAGAGCCGAGATGCATCAGAGTGACATATTAGGGAGGTGCTGGCAGGAGTGAGCAAGAGTAATTTCTCACTCACTTTAACATAATGTCACATATCAGTAACTAAGAGACAAATACTATTCAATGTCACGTATTTAAAAGTAAGTGTGGTCTGTATATAGTGTGTGCATCTTAGATACAGTACAGTGCGTGAGCTGTAAATGCCTCTACGTAAGTGAATTGTGTTCCTTCCCCCTGTTAAAGTGTGGCTACATTTTGAGCTGGGTCACATTGGGTTGGTGCAGTGCATAAAGATTCTACATGGGGAAAATGAATGGCAGCAGATATTTTCATTTCCTGCAACAAGCCACAGCTCTGACAAACAAGCCCAAAGTCACTTATAAGCAGAATTAGCAACCCTGCACATGTACCGCAACAGAAACAGCAGAACAATGACAGAATGGTGACAATGACAGAGATGGCAGTTTTTGAGCTGATAAAGGAGGAATATGAGAATAACATGACGAAAGTGGTAGAGGAGGATTTGTTGTGACCGTTTGCAATTGCCAAGGGTGAGGGCATGGGGGGGGTAGGTTGTTGTTCAAACTTCCACACTAGTGGAGAAAGGGGAGGGACATTTTCGCTTCTCTGCATTAACCACCCCAACTTTACATTTATAACTAATCACACAGCAGTCCTCGAACACCACACATGAAAAAAGTTCTACCCAGATGATATTTCAAAAACAACCTACGAGAAGTATCAAACCATGGCTGAGAGAACAAAACAAGGTCATTTTGTTCTTGCTACCCTGAAAACAAGAACAAATTTATCTGATCTTGTGGAGAATATATCAGCCCTTAGGGTCTGGGTTTTCAGTTGGCCTGGAGTGGTTTGGTGAGGAACACAAAGCATCTGAACCAGTTATCTTTCCTCTGCCACTTCAGTTAAAGGTTGGTTGCTAGCGGTAACCAGAGAACACCAGCTGGACTATCTCTAGCTCATTGGGTTTTGCCTCTTACTGCAGCAACCTTTCCTATGGATCATTTCAGGACCCTTCCAAGCTGACTTACTAGAATGCTATCTATAACCAAAACGAGTGCGACTGGAGCAGATCCCAGCAGAGCTCCGCTAGTTTTAGCTCTGGCAGCACTTGTTTAAGATTTTGTTTTGGTAGCAACATTTGAAATGGGGATATTTGGACAGATTTGATCCGAATGAACATTAGTTAACCAAGCTCACCCAGCCAAGCTAAAAGAGCTAATTTAAAGTAACCAAATTCAGCATGTTCCAGCTGCCTTTTAAATCTGCTTTTTCCATATTTGCTCATTTTTGGATTAAATGTGGTTGGATCATATTGGTCTTAAACATGGCACCATGAAAAAGAGGCTTGAAATGAGCTCTTCAGAAAACCTGTACCTGATATTTGTTTAGGTTGTTTTATACAGTTTATTGCCTTTTGATAGTGAAACGTTTTAGCTCAGATTTTACCAGAGTCTATAAAATAATGGAAGAAGGAATTGATCACATGACCCATTGGTTTCTGAAGAGTAGTTTTAAAAACCAGTTTTTATGGGGTACAGCGATGTTTCTAAAGAAACCGGCAAAAACACACCCACCTCATGTCAATCATTCAGCTGAACCAGTCATAAATATCTGCAGAGCTGCCATCAGACATTTACAGTGGAATATGTTGCTTGACATGTTGACATTAAAATCACAAATTTAGCTGATGCTGGGTTAATACAAACAATGGCTAGTTGTTTTACTAAACTCTGTAGCATGATGATTACAGATGTAGAAGTGATAACGGCTAGTCATTGGCTGAGCATACTAACAGTAAATCTTATAAGAATTACGGTTAATCTATTGCTTTATATAAATTCTCCTGGAGTGGTAAAAAATAATTCACCCCTCTCAGAGTTGTCATAGGTGTGAAATCAAATAATTGAAACCAAAATTATTTTTTTTTAACAGGCTGTAAATGTTATTTTTCTGTTAAGAAAAAAAATACAGATGATTTCATTAAAGCAGCATTTTAAAAACTTGGTTTGATCAACTGTGTGCCTGCTTCTTTCAAGCTTGAAGATTACCATTTTCTCCCTTTTTGCCTTAATGCAGCCACGGATGTGACTTTAGGTCTTGAAGTGCCCTGTTACTTAAATAATTGAGCAACTTTAAGCTCTATGGGGACAGCTGGTAAGGGTTAAGGGCTCCACTGTCTGTGGCAACTTTAACTTAACATTCAAGTACATATCATACTTTTTAAAACACTATAAAGGAAACCATGTAGCCATCCATTCAGAGGTTTTTCTACTTTAACATGTAATGAAGCGCACCTACAAAGTTCCTGAATGCAATCAACAAAGTCAAAACAAAAACAAAACAAAACGAAAACAAAAAAACCAAAGGGGAAAAAAAACCCCACTTCTCTGGGTTTACCCTAAACCACCATTTTCCCTTCAGCAGATCATTTTGAATTTTTCAACCACAATTTCTTACCCATTTACAAACTACCTGTCTTCTCTTTCTGTCACTTTCCTCCCTTTATACCGCTTTTTAATGAGGCATGCACCACAGATGAGGGTGGGGCAAAAAGTTAACTTCAGAGGATGCCAATTTAACCCGAACATGAAAGAAAGGAAATTTTGTTTTCTTTGAAATAGACTGGTGTTGCATCCACAACTGAAGAAAAGGCTGACAAGTCTGTCAAGACATTCCACAGTAACAGACATCTAAAAATAAAAAATGAATTTAAAAAAAAAAAAAGGTGTGGCGCAATGAAAACAGCAGCTCTCTACACTATGGATGCAATGCAGAAATTTATTTGAACAGAGGGGAAAAGTTTTGCCTAGAGTCAAACAAAGCTATACAGGAGATGTTTTACATTATAACAGGATTTCTGGTAATTGGACTCTCTCATGTTGGTCTGTTAGGATCAATACATTATAATTCCCCCAAGAATGGAAACAATAGGGGAACCACAGTAATGAGGTCCCATTTATGTTGCTTAGCTCTGACCAGTCAGGTAATTGACAAAGAATATGTTGAAGTGTAGTAAAGCATCTGGTTCTGGGATAGTAGGGTGATGTTTCAGATCTTTTGGGCCTTGAAAGTTTTAAAGTATCATCTTTGGGGGATAGGTTTCCTTTCCCTCAATTGCCATTAGATCTTAGATTCATATCTGGGAAGTTTGGATGCTGAATGAAAACGTTAGATCATCTCTTTGTTGTACCCAGAGTCCTTCTAAAACAGCTTTTCTGAGAACAATTGCTGTCTTGTTGGGGAGGTTGCTACTGTGGGGTGAGTTGTCTGCAAAAAAGTCCTCAATGTGTCCTCAAATTCTTTCTAGGGTTGTTTGCACTTACACAAGAGGTACTGAAGGGAATCCTCCACTTGCAGATAACTCAGAACTTTTGTTAATACCAAGTCTAAACAGAGCCTGTGTATATAAGAATGAAAATAACCATGTGCATATGGATTTTTCTATATTAGTCTGTTTTCTTGTACCACCTATATGAAAGCCCTGCTTTTCTTGTTACTTTTTAAAGTTAGTTTATATCTATTCATCCATCCATTTTCTTTATCTGCTGAATCCATCTACTGGGTCACAGGGGTCTGCTGGAGCCTAGCCCTGCCTATTTCAGGTGAGAGGCAGGGGGACACCCTGGACAGATCACCAGTCTATCAGAGTTAGTTTATATCTTGTCTTATTTCATCTTGTATTCCCTTGTAAGTTCATGTCTGATTCTCATGTTGGCCACTTATGTCTTTATTGTCCCCATCTCAGTCTTCTTCACCCATGTCTTCCCTGATTGTGGCATCTGTCTGTCTCCTTGTGGTCTTTTGCCTTACCTCTGTTACCCTAGTTTGTGTTCTTTTTGCTTTTAACCTGTGTCAAGTTTCTCAGGACTTTGAGATCCCCACTTTATCAGTGCTTTTGTAACTTGTTTTCTTTAATAAAGACTAAGAAATGTATTCTCTTTCCTCTTCATTTGGGGGATTATCTGCACAATCTCTTAACACCTCATCTCTAGTGGTTTGAGGCCACTTTAACACATCCAAGCTTGGCTGAATGCCCCGACCTCCGGTTTTTGTTTTCATGTCTTTAACATGAAAGCAAAATATAGAGAGGCCAATATCTTTCCATCTTTTCTTTCTCATGCTGTCTATTTTTAAGCAATTTACATCAACTCCTTATTTTACCTTTACAGTTTAATTATTTTTAATAAATGAGTCAGAACCTAAAATTTCAGATATCTTTATTAATTATCCAGCATCTAATGGCTCCTTATTGAAAGAAAAATTCTTAAGTCTTTGGTCATCATTCATGTTTTGAAGTACAATCCTATTTGTCTCTCTCTGGCCTTTTAATTCAGTTTAATAATTTAGGGATTAACAGTGTTTTTTAATGGTTCTCATTTGATCTAGTGTTCCCTTTTTCAAAATGTATTTATCAATGTTAGGTTGGTCTGCATGCAACTACCCTCAAGCAAAAGACCAAAGATGCCCTTCAAAAACCTCCTGCTTTCTGCGTATTAAAAAATAAAGATTATAATTGTATACTTCATCAGCCTTTCATAGCTAAATATTAGGTAAGAGAGTCACATTGCGTGTATGAAAAAATGTTGCTCTATGTAGCAGGCTTTATTGACGCAAGAATGTCAGTGAGAGACCAGTCTGCTACCTTATTTTCCTCTTACATTGTCCTCTTGACTCACACAAAATGTCAGAAACTGCTACTTAATGCTGAATCATACAATGAACAGCAGCTTACTTTTAGCTGACTGAAAAGTGAAGGCAGAAAATATATCACCTTGTTGCTGTCCTCAACTTGGTGTGCTGTCAGTGTGTGCATGAGTGTGCTCTGGCTCCAACTGAGAGTGGCTGTGAGTGTGTGCATGCTCCACTTTTAATGCCATCATCATCTCCAAGGTCGGGCAACAGATGCATTTGGGCCATGTTCCAGAGCAAGCTGTGACACAGGCTGGACAAAGCCGTAAAATACACTTTGATGCATTTCATCATAACTTGGCTGCAGGCTCTTCAGCACTAAAGCTACACGACTGGATAATAGGCCCTTTTGGGCAAATAATTTAAAATTTCATGTCCTGCCTTATGAGGCTTGAATGAAAAATATACTGCTTTTTTTTAAATTTAGAAGTTGGTGGATAGGAAACGGAAGGGTTTAGGGCACAGCTTAACAGTCATGGGAAATAAATTTCATCTTTTCAAAGTGTGCGTGAATGAGTCAGCTATGCTTGAGGTACTTTCCACACAACTGCTGGACACAGTTACCTGTGTTAGACAGAAAATGTCACAGCAATTTCACCACAAGAGTAGGATATTGTTTTTTTGGAATATTCATTTTTACAATGACATGTTTAAAATACATAGCATTGCTTATAAATGGCACCTTTAAGCTTTTTATTTTAGTTTACAATGTCAGCTGTTGATGCTAACATCTTTCCTGTTCCATATGGTTGACCTAGTTAATATTTACATTTTCCTTGATTCCCTTTGTGTCCTTTTGCTAACCTACTAAATCTAAGTGTGCTGATAGGATGTTTTACAGACGGACGGCTATAGTCACTAGACACAGGTAGTCTGTCATCTTCATCAGCTGAGCACATGGATTATTCTAGTGACTCACAGCAGATAAACACTACTGTGTTTTTGATTTTATTATTTATGAGTGGAGTGTTATAAGTGAAACTGGACCCAACTTGTCATATCAGTCATAAAAACCAGTAAACAAGAGCTTATTTGGAAATAATAAAATTTATATTTCAAGTTCAATTAGAATGATTTTCTAGTCCTACTTGAAAAGTGTTTTTGGATTAACTTTGAAAACAGGAGAAACAATGATCTCAGCCTGGTATCACAGGGAAGTCATTATGTATAAAGAGGAAACAGAAACCTCTGGCTCTGGCTTGGTAAACTGATGCCTTTGTGGAAATGCCAAATATGAATTTAATCAAATGACCACTGGGACCGACCTCAAAAGCAGGCAATTAATCCAGAAAATGATAAAATAACCAACTTTACTGCAGAAATAAACATACTTATGATATGTTTAAAAACAAAATTTTAGATTTTTATAGCTAACGTTCACATCCATGAAAACTTTATAGAATTTTAGCAAACAGGATAAAATTATACCTGAATTTACAATTCAAAAATAGGTGGTTGAGTGACAGTTGCATTTGCGTTATGGCGTTCACAGATAGCTGTTATCACTTTTGTTAAATAGTGCTTAGAGTTTTCAGGGAAACCAACATACTATTTTTGTTTCTAGCAGCAGATTTCTCTGCTCTGAAGAATAACGTTTGTAGGAAAGGAGGAGGAGATATGGAACGTATGTCAAGCAGAAACACTTCAGCAACTGTGAACATCTTGTCATGCAATTTGATCTCTCCCATCATATTCTTCATAGTATATAAAGAATGTGACAATTACAATATATCATTATGGCCATCAATCTGTCTTGGATTAAATGCAAAATAATTTTCAAAGACATTTCAAGTTGTTATACATTGTCATTTACCAATTTATGCACTATTGGTCATAAAGTTGGAATAAAACATTTTTAAAATCTTTTTTATTCCTCATTTTAGTTACAATTATTTCATAAGGAGTGTTTCTGAAAACAAAATTTCTCCAACTTTACAGGCAACGCTGTAAATGTAAAGAATATGTAAGAACTGAACTTTGCTGAATGATTCCAGAAACCTTTTTCTGTACACACACACTCAAAGATATTGTGGCATTTTATTCCAGACGAAAGCAGTAATGACAGAAAGAACAACCCCAAGAGACAGCAACATCAAGAAAAAGGAACACAAGAAGCTGGAGAAATATCAAGGGTTGAAGAAAAAGATGTGGAAGGTGAAGACAGCAGTGGTGCATGTGGTAAGTTGCAACTCAGAGCTGTGACCTTCAACCTTGGAGAGTGGCTCCATCAAATCCCGAGAACATCACTAGAGATATCACTCCAGAGGCGCTCAGTTCTAGCAAAATTTGCACTCTGAACCCACAGGTCTCTGATAGAGAGCTTGAGCTTGAAGCAGGCAACGGCCCCTGAGAGTTTGTATGCCAGGTGTGTGCATGAGTACATGGAAAGATTATTCCATAATAAGATTTTACTGGTGACTTTACTGTGGACTGATCCTCTTCAGATGTTTCCCTATGAAATTTGTTACCTCTAATGACACTGTTCTTCCTCCTCTCTTAAGATGGACATTTTTTCTGACACACAAAACAATTCATTATTCCATATTCGTTCTCCAACAAAATCCCAACATTCTGTTTGTATATAATGGTCATAAATAATTCCTTTTTTTCTCTTTTTGGGGAGAAGGGGGTCAAATGTTAACCACTTTCTGTCTTCCCCACTTCACAAAATTGAATTTGTAGAGACCAATTGCATTGTCAGTCTCGTGCTATCAGTGCGACCAGCCCTCCATCTGTGCCCCAGCCCTCTTTCCCCTCAGGTAGAGGAAGAATGATGGGCTGTTAACCTTTACTCTAATGGAAATGAAAGGGCTGATATATATCTCTCAGTGCTACAATTCTCCAGCTCTCCACATTCACTGAAGTCCAGATGGATAAATAGATGTGGGGGTGGCTGGACGTATGGAGAGCCCCTGTGGTCCATACTGATTGCTAGTAGGGAAACAGCACTGCATGTGTGCTAAAAGCCAGGTTCATGCAGGTGAGGAGGTGAGAATGAGGTGCAGTCATAAACAAAGTCCTGCTATGTTGTCCATCACGATTTCTGGGTCATATCAGTTTGGGGGCCAAAAATAGGAATACACACACACACTCACTATCTATATTACTTAAAAATAGAAACACGTATACGTTATTTACCAAGAAAAAACAACAACAACGAATTGGCCCCACACATAACTTCCCCTTGAGTCTTTTCCATTTCCTTTCTCCAAACAGTCCACGAACCTCAGCAGATGCTTTTATCCATACACACCTCTTGGAATACAGAAATAGAGAGGTAAATAAATCCAGGAGAAATAATACTCCCTTCTCTCAAACTTAAAATTACTCACACATTTCTGTAAGATCAATCATCAAGCCAATTTAAAATAACTTTCAACCCCTCGCAAAGTCCCTCTCTGTATATCCACTGGTGAACATAAACAAATAACCTGTGGCTCTTGCTATAAGACAACCATTCACAACTGCCACTTAAAATCAATTATTGAATTGTACGATTAATTTAATAAATGGTTGTTCAAACCTATTAATAATTAACAATCACTAAGGGTGACTTGTCACTATGACCCCCTGACTTGTTTAAATATCAACATAGGAATGCCAGTTTACTTGTGGTGTTTTGTTTTAAATATTGTCCCGATAAAAACCATACACTATTCTTGTATCTGACAACTGAGGTGACTCAGGTGCAGATTTATAACTAAATTAGATCCAGCATGCATATTTAGTTGACCAGAACAGACTGTCGCTTCCAGGACACTATTGAAATGTGTCACACCACTTCTGGTGGGAATACCTGCATTGACTAGAATAGATGCACTTTAGAGCAGTTGATGTAGCACAGCCAGAATCCAGCAGGAACCAGGGAGGCATTAAAGTACTTGGAGTCCTGATCACGAGTGAAGAAAGAATGGAGTGGGAGATTGACAGGTGGATTGGTGCGGGGCTGTATCAGTCAGTCATAGTGAAGAAGGAGTGAAGCCAAAAAGGAAAGCTTGTGATTTACCAGTCAGTCACTGTTCCCACCCTCAACTGTGGTCACGAGCTGTGGGTAGCGACCAAAAGAACAAGATTACAAGATATAAACAGCCAAAGACAGTTTACTCTACATGGTATCCTCGGCTCTCATTTAGAGATAGGGTGAGAAGCTCAGTCATCTAGAAGAGGCTCCGAGTAGAACCAGTGCTCCGCCACATTGAGAACAGCAAGATGAGGTGAATCAGGCATCTGGTAAAGGTGTCTCCTGGATGCCTCACTGGTGAGGTTTTCCAGACATGGCCCTCTGGTAGGAGACCCCAGGGAAGACCCAGGACACTCTAGCCTTGTGTGGGCTCCTGTTTCCATGACCTGACCCTGGATAAATGGAATAAGACCAGAAGAAGGATGAATGACCGGATGGAGGGAAAATTCAATTGCACTTTTGGGTCAACATTCATAAACGCAGTTCCTTTTATTTTTTGATAGTGTCTACATATTTCAGTCACACAAAATACTTTAACACCCACACAGAGACTGTCTCACCCAGATTCACTCAGAGCTGGCTGTCAAATGTTAAAGTGAAACTGCAGATTTTTTTTATCTCCATCTTATGGAGAATCCTGGCCTTAAAAAAAAAAGAAAAAAGGGGGGGTTACAGTACATGACAAAATTTAGTGTTATAAACTCCCAAAAGAAAAAAAAATGAATCTAAGTGTGAGATGCTCTCTGTCTAGAGAGCAAAATCAGTTTCCTTATTTTACATCAGCATGGTTGCACTTGCAGAATTAATACAGAGGAATCATTCAGCCTCAGGCCTACCATTGCAGTATGAGCAGATAATAAGCATGACATACTCTGTTTTTAGAATAGAAAAATGTGTTTTCCCCCCTTCTTTTAGGAAGTAAAATTTCTATAATTCATCCAAAAATAAAAAGCAGTCCATGTCAGATCACCACACAAAAAATTTTGCTCACATTTGAAGTACCTTGGACCATAGGATGTTTCTTTATGGAACTTTTTCTGCTCATCATGTGCCAGCAGCTTCTAAACCCCCCACCCCCATACACACATTTTAAGTGGCTCTTCTGCACAGACGCCTCAAATCTGTGTGTATTCTCTCTTCACAAAACTCATTCCAAACCCAGGCCACTGGAGTAATATCCTGTGAATTATTTAATGTGTATGTGCTCAGCTCTTTGCATCTCTGTGTTTGTGTAAGTGTGTGTGTGTGATTTCACCTTCTCTCTATAGGAGGGACTAGAGATAGAAGTCCTTATATGGGGTCACATGACAAAACTGTTAAGCTTTCTCATATATCACTGCTTTGTGCCCTCTTCTCCTGAAACACAAACACACTCAGATGAACATCACGGTAACCATGGCGCACTGAGTTATGAAATATTGAAGCAAAAAAAAAAAAAAAAGGAAGGAAAAAGTCCTTACGCAAGGGAAGCATACTCCAGATGCACTCTGATGCCTTTTATATTGCTTGTGCTGACACTTAGCTTTATTTCTGTGTTCTTCTAATGTTAGTGTGCATTTCTATATAATAAGAAGAAAGGTGGTCACCAGGCCTATTGAGCATGTCTCCCTGGTTTAAACACCATGTACTATCAACACCCACACACAGATCATTCAGATTTATAAAAGAAGAAATGAGTATGACTGAACGTCAATCCCACAAATGAGCTTTGATGGTCAGATAGGAGGTAGAGTGGTGGTCTAACGTTGTATGTGTAATTACTGCCTCACACTGCATCCTGTTCATGTACTGTTCTCTTAAATTCAATCATACTACTGCATGTGTAGTCACATGACTGTCTTGTCCGGTCATACAACCAACATGGAGCAGAACTCAAACATGGAGACAACTGAGCAACTTCATCAGCTTGTGTCATGGAAATGTGCAGTATCTGTCATTTTTCAGTTTTCCAAAGACAACATTGAACAGAGGTGAAATATAAATGCCACAAAAAAGCAGTGTCAGCAACAAATGTTGCTGAAGGCTTCCACAGACCATTGTGTGCAGTCAGCTCAATAAGAAGGGCAGTGTCATGCTTTTTAAAAAAAAACAAAAAACAAAAAAACCATCTAATAACAGAATTTGCTTTTTAATTGAATAAGAACAATAATCAAAGTATTTATTGAAAGCCACACCTTACATATGGCATAGAGATAAAAAAAAATATGGCAGTGATGTCAGAAGAAGGTTGCTCTTTTCTTTCTCATATTGCCAGTTCTGCTGAACATATTGACATGAGGCACAACCAATTGATCAAAGGGTGATCAAACTTACTGAAGTGTGATTGCACAGTTTGCCATCAGGTGACCAAAAAAGTGTTCATATTTGAATAGTTTTAACCAGTTTCTATATTTTCCACATTATGAAAATACTTCCTCCTTGTAACTCCATAGTTCCATCATCTTACTTGACATCAGTTAAATATGCACATTTTTAAGAAAATGTGATATTGTTGGAAGGTCCTAAATGGCTGAGAACTGTGTTGTCAAAAATCAAACTCAGTGACTTTGAGGACTTGAAGATGAACTCACTTTGAACGCTACGATATAATTACTCAGCCTGCTCCCACACTAATGACATTGCATTAAGCTTTTCTAACAGAGTCCCTGCTGTCACTCAGACACAGGTGGTAGCCTTCAGCGTAAACATGCTATGTAAGTACTTTCACTGCAATTATCCAGTACTCTGGATTAGTGTAATGAGCAGTATAATTTTAAAACTGCTTCCTCACACTAATCCACTACATACTTTATGTATTATATGAAGATCTTTTAAACCTATACACCTGATGAAGGCCAGAGGTACTGCTACATGTACATAAAGATACAAACAGCAAGTTGGCAGTGTGCAGGAAATCTTTAATTGTTTTCCATGTACTCAATGTGACCATTTAGGTGGTAGTAACCCTCAAGTGGCAAGTCAAATCCAATGAATAAAAATGAGGGGGGGGGGGGGTTAAAATTTGAACCTCTTGTTTATAGGTCCTGGTGAAGATTTGAGAATCAACACTAACCCTTCCTCTAAAGGGCCTATTTTTCACCTTATAGGTTTTACAAACTTTCACTGGTGACAGTGAAATTGAGGAGAAACGTCTGCTTGTGGCTGAATAGATTCTCTTCTTCGAATTTAAGCTGCATCTGGTACTTCATTATCAGTGGGACGTGCCTGTCAATAATTGTAGTTTGCCTTGATTACTAAGTTTAAGAGTGTTGGTAACCTTGACCATAGTATCCTATCAACACTAATCAGTTTTATCAAGCAGGAGAGGTGGAAAAAAAAAAAAACACTAAAAAATCCTAATCAAGAAGTCTCTGATAGAGGCTTGTGTGTGGGCTAATAAGGGGTTTTGAGGAGTTAAGGAGTGCACCAGAACATTCAAAGTAACTGGACACAATTATTTCCCATTTAAGATTTATATACACATGTAAAACAGAAAGAGATATAATCAGAGGGAGATGTGTACTTTACTACTGTTTTATGTTAGAAAAACAGGAGATAATGCCTAACTATATAGTAATGTCATTTTCACACACACACACACACACACACACACACACACACACACACACACACACACACACACACACACACACACACAC
>JAOWBL010001097.1:0-15000 GCA_028564865.1 Zenarchopterus dispar | reverse complement strand
ACTCTCTGCATGTCTCCCATCTCTGTGGTGCCAGAGGCATGTGCTTCCTAAACTGCTGTTGGAGAGAGATGAGTTCAGACAAATAAACCCTAGTTTTTTTGTTGTTTTTTTTTTGAATACATTTTCAGACCCCCATGTAGGCATGTTCATTTATTCTGTCATATGTGGACACATACATATAGTACAAAAGCACATTTGCTGTGATAGCCATGGAGCAGACAGAAATAACATGAGCATACCAACTGCAGTTTCCCAAGAATAAAGGGTTTTCAACATTGAATCATGGTAATAAACTCCTCAATCATTTCCAAAACAAAAATCAATTGTCCTGCTTTTGTAATTTTGATGAATTTAGTTTTTTTTCTTCTTTTTTTACTTTCATGCATTACATGCCAAAATGGTGAGAAAAGCTGATTTCAAAGAATTTATTTGTGGATAAGGTAGACAGTACTACTGTTCCATGGGACTATCTGGACTTGATGTGTTGTTTTGCTTTTTCTTTTTTTCCTGTGATATTTGATGCCAGCCACATAGATTTGAAGTCTCGGGTTTTCACCAAACAAAACTATTTAGTTGGGAAATGATAAGGGTAACATCTTTGTGTGTGTTTTAAATTAATCTCACAACTTCTTCTTTATAAACCATCATTACCATTAACACTTGCCTTTTCTTTCAGTCGTACAATTAGCAACCTCCTCCCCTCTTTACATAAGAGGAAACAAAAACTTATCTCATCATCTTACCTATCCCTGTCTTAAGGCCAAGTTCAATTTTCACTCCTATGATAAGCAGACTGCTAATCGTGACTGAGTCTTTGCTCCTGAAAGGCTATAACTGGAATCTTGCAGTTTTTATTGGGAGGTGAAAGGAATATAACAGGTGAACACTAGGGACCTGTTAAAGGCATGCCTTGACAATTTGAGTTGTTTGGGTGGTAACTGCTATGAAAAGGGAGAGGCTCACACCTCTATTTTTTACTGCTTTAGTGGGTTTTTTTTTTCATTAAAACCACTGGGTATGACAGTACGGGCACCATGGTCAAAAAAAGATTAACACTGTACTGATCCCCAGTATTGCATATTAAGTACATTAAAGCCACAACATAGGATAAGAAATAAAAAAATATACATGATAATTCAAACAATAGTAATGATAAAATTGTGTAAACATAAGGTAGACTTATGTATGCCCTGAATTTGAAAATAAGTGTAAA
This sequence comes from Zenarchopterus dispar, assembly GCA_028564865.1. NCBI lineage: Eukaryota > Metazoa > Chordata > Actinopteri > Beloniformes > Zenarchopteridae > Zenarchopterus > Zenarchopterus dispar. The sequence continues at coordinate 13,787 of JAOWBL010001097.1, read as the reverse complement.
TATATGTTCCTGAATGTGCAAAAGATTAAATAAGCTAGTACAGAATATTTGTGAGATGGGTGTCAGGTATGTATATACAGAGTGTACTTTGACAGATGACAGTGGAAGTTATAGAAGGAATATTATAGGCATACTGATGTAAATAATCCGTGTTCACAAACTCTACTTGCTAAAGGGGGAAAAGCTATACAGTCCAATTACCACAGGTAGGAGGGACCTCCTGGAGTGTTCAGTGCTGTTCTTTGGTAGTCTCAGTCTACAGCTAAATGTGCTCATCTAAGATCCCAGAGTGACATGGGTGAGAGGGTGAGATGGGTTGTTCTGAGTACTAAGAAGTTTCATCAGTATTCTCCTTTCTGACATCTCCACCACAGACTCCAGCTCCAACCCCGAACAGATGTAGCTCCTTTTTATTCACTTGTAAAGTTTTATGTATTATGACATGATTAAAAAAAATCTCAGTTGTCTGCATATATATTAATAGTTAATACCAAATTGGACAAAAACTGAAAGTCACATACAGTAAATATCCATTTTGATCTTGCAACAGAGTGTCAGGGATCTTAATTCCACTGCCCCAGCACATTACACTGTAAAAGATCACTGGTTACCACAGATTGGTAAAACATCTGCAGCGTGGTTCTGCAGATGTAAAAGAACCTGAGTCTTTTTAAAAAGTAGTCTATTCTGTCTTTTCTTAAACAGAGCATTGGCGTTTTGAACCAGCACAGTTTATTAAATATAGACACCCAGGTGCTTGTAGAAGTCCACGTTTTCCACCTCAGTGTCCTTGATTTTGATCAGGTAAGGGGAGGTCCTCGGCTTCCTAAAGAATGATCTATGGTGCACTTGGATCATTCCGTTATCCACAGCATGTCATGAAAAGCCATCTTGTTTGGGTTCACTGGTTGTGTTGTTTTTCAATTTTCTCTTGAATCACCAAAAACAAATTTTAATAATTCCTGTTTAGTCCTACTTTGATGTGTCTTTAGGAATTCAGTTGCCTCACTCTTTCAGTTATGGAATAAAATTCTACTCACCACTCAGACTAGACTGAAGCTTTTGTGAAGGGTTTTTAAAAAGTCAGGAGCTAAAATGGGGGCATTTGAGACTCACATTTAATATTTGGAGGTCACAAAGAAATAACCAACATATATTGAGCCGATCAGAACTATGCAAAATTCTCTTTTTTCTGTTATCTCTGTGGTGCTTTGAACAGCATTTTATATAAGTAACCTATCAGGTCAAACAGGAGCAAACCAGCAAACTTCAAGTTGTGTTGTTAGCACTTTTTTATTATTTATTTCTTGTGTGGTTTCCATGTTCTGCCTTTGCTTGCATGGTTTTCCTTGTGTACTTACTGACCTTACACACTCCAAAGCCATCCATGCTGGGTTGCTTGATAACAACCACAGAATTTTTTTTGAAAATTGTTTATTTGTTGATTTGTGTAAGTTCTCAATTTTTCAAATGAATAAGTTGGAGTTCATGTAAATTGCCTTCATCTAACTGTCTCAATGCTTAGCCTTTAATAAACTGAGGTTATCAAAGACCACTCAATAGGATTTGGAAACCTTACAGAGCTTCTTATAGAGTAAAAGCAACTTGTCTAACAGGGATGACACGATCTTCAAGTCTGAATCAGTTGTGGTTACCCATCTATTTGCTACTGCTCTATGTATGCATGTATATATGTGTGTGTTCTTTATACAGAACAAGATATGCCCTGTCAACCAAAGGAAAATCATTAGTTACACTAATTGCTTCCTCACTATTGGGGTATCCGAAGCCCTCATTCCTTTCCCTTTCTCTTTTTTTGAGACTCATCTTCTCATTCTCTTTATATCGCCTTTTTTCTGCCAACCATTTGATCTGTTTGATTTGACATTTTCTCTCTATCATCTTTCTCTCATCAGTTCATCTGATCTTTCTCTCTCTCTCCTCTTCCTGTCTTTTTGAGCTGAAAACTATTTTCCTCGCACATTTTCACTTCCTCTTTCCTCATTTCTAAATTGAAGGACATGAATTCTGAGGGTATAGATGTCTGCTGAGATTAACATCCAGCCTTTGGTTGTGTAAGAGAATGTGTGAGAAGAAAAAAATTAAGAGAGAGGGAGAAATTTTAAAAAAAGAATAACTATGTGAACCCTGAAGAATAAGTAAATAAGAACATGAGGCAGTCAATAGAAACCAACACTGAGTAACGAGTCTTCATCTTGCATTAATTTAAAAAAGGAATTAAAGGTTCAGCAGGGACTGAGCTCAGGCAGCTGTGGAGCAATGCAAGACATTTTTAAAAAAAAAGTAACTAAACTAAAAGCCCTGATTTAACTTCATAATTTATCCTATGATTGTTTCATTTTCATGGCATTTGTTTAAGTCATTATCTTACATCAGCTTAAGACTCAAATAATTCAGATTCCACTGGATTATGAAAATGAAATGTAAAATTTTATTTAAAAAAAATTAATTAGTCTAGACTCCCAAATACTAATTACTAAAAACAACATCAAAATGCCTACACAACATCTTCATTTTTGCTATGTCAGTATGAGCATCGCTTCCTCCATTAGTGACCTTTGTCATTGTGTGCTTCAGTAATTTTATGTAATCTTATGCAGGTGCCTGACCTGCCAAGGTACGTCACTTTCTAATGGCACCATTCATTCAAGTTGCTACAAGTTGTGAAACAAAATATTAAGTGGAAGGGTACCATCAAATTTGACTTCATATATACATTAACACCAATTTGCTGTTTGTTTATCAGACCTATGCTCTGTGATTTCATCCCTTTGGCAGTGGTTTCAGGGTCCAGGAGAAATTACAAAAATTAGTGTTATGTCAATGACCTTCAGTAAAGTTTGTTTTTCATAGGGGGTCTGCTGCAGGTTTTTTTCCTTGTGTCTCACACTCTCTCTCTTCATCTTTACTTCACTTCTGTCCCACTGAATCCTATACTTTTCTTACCTAACTTACCCTCTGTCTCATTCACTCCCACTCTCCCTCTTCATCAAAAGAGACTCAGTCTAAATAGAAATTCCCTTTCTGTCTCCATAGATCTTTCTTGATGACAACTCAAGTCAGCCACAGAGGAAAGTCACTGCCTTGAGCAATGTGCTCTCTGTTGCTCCACTATAAACCAAGAATCATTTTTTTATTTAATTTTCCACTTTCTTCAAACATGGCTTTATCCTGTTCTTTGTATTCATGTTTTATTTTAGTCACCAGAACACTCTGCAGTTAGTCCCTTATATGTAACATCAGCTTATGTCAGGTTTCATGAATTATGGTTAATAACTGAAATTTCTCCACATCATCTTTTTTGTGTTCACAGATCTTTCTCGATGCCAACACGATCAAGCTGGGCAATATTCCTCTTGGTAGTGCCGTGGACCCACTGGAAGGGGCACCTGCAGGCACCACCTATACCAAACAGACTGTGTTTGAGCTGTGTGCTTGTGCTAATGGCAAGCTCTACCTGTCCCCTGCTGAAAAAGGCTCTACCTGCCAAACCACCAGTAACTTTTGTCTCTGGAGTTGAAAGTGGGAGGCTAACAGACACAGGATATATGGACTATAGAGTTCAAAGCTAACGCTTGCCAAGAGACTGAATCAACATGGATAATGACTTGGAGAGGACCTGATATCAGCTAAGAGGCATGGACTGCAGAGAGGCAAGAAGTTCATGTATGTTCAGCAGACAAATGACATCGATTACAACTTGGCAAAATCAAGTGGTTGCTACCAGACCAAATCAACATGGACTGTGGCTTGCTGTGTCAGTTAAAGGACCGAACCAACACAGTCTAGAGCTTTGGTGAGGCTATTTGACATCTCACCAACCAAATCAATATAGACTGTTTGTTGGCCAGTGCAGCAGTGCAGTTAAAGAGGATGGAAGACTTGGCAAGGTGCCAATGTGACTCCATACCAAGATGTCTCATGGACAACAATAGCAGCATTAGCCTGGGGCCACCATTGTTTTGTTGTTTTTTTTCCAAGATACTATTATGGTGTCTAGGAATTTGGGATTGGTTTGAGCATTCACAGTGTGACCAAAATGTCCAAGAAAATTTTTGCTCTCTGTTATTTTTTTCCTTTTAACTGATACTGAAACATTATGAACTGCAAACTCCACCACAGACATAGACATGAACTCCTGGTTAAGTTATCAGTTTGACAACAGGCATCAATGAGGACATTGGTTTCACCCAGTGGGTAGTTAATAATGAAATGTGACAATGGTTTCATCTTGCGAAAAGCTAAGGCTACCTAACGGACCAATGTATACCAGAAAGGCCTTCCTCCTCATCCTTTCCAGTCTTTTAACCCAAACCATGACACGTGATCCTGCTACATTAGACTGCAAATGATTGTCACAAAGTCCTCTGATCCCAACTTTTCATAGGGTAACTAATGCAAATAATTCTGCTTCAAACTTGTCCTTGGCAGCTTTTCAGGTTTTTCCACTTTTTTTTTAATTTAGTCTTTTGCGGGTTACATCTTTGTTCCTGTTCTTTTCCATTCAGTGTTTCTATTCTCCCTTAATTTTTCTATATTGTGCTGCAGTTCTCCTTTTTTCATTACCAAGCTCTAATTATTTTCTTATCTTTGCACCTAGTTGTACTGGTTGGTAAAAGAAAAAAAGAGAGGGTTACTTTGTTACACCTAAAGAGCAGTTTGAAAAGAAATAATATATAAATTTATTTGTGTTTTACACTAGAATGATTCACCTATTTCTACCTGTAACAACAGTTGTACAGATTGCAAGATTCCCCCCTATCTGGTCATCTGATTTTTTTTCATCACTAATAGGAAAAAGTAAAATGAAATGATTGGATTTAAAAAACAGAGAGAAATGTGAACTATACAGTCATTTGAGAAACAATGTGATAAAAGTCATATAATAATGAAAGTATAATAAAATCATCATCTAGGTCTTATTAGATCTTAATATGAGGTAGATATTACCTCAGATGAAAACAGCACGTGATTTATCATCCCACTGTCATTAGTACATTACATTTAGCAGACACCTTTTTCCAAAGTGACTTACAACAGAGGAAAAGAATCAAGCCACAGTCAACATGGCAAATTGCAGAGTAAGTGCCATTAAGACAGCATTGAGGAAAGTGCTGCATTGAGGTGCAGGTTAGAAAGTTAAAGGAAGAATGCAGTTTACCACAAGAAGTACACTTGGAAGAGAAATGTTTTCAAGAGCTTCTTGAACATAGAAAGTAATGGCTGTCCTCTTGTAGCCACTGGGAGCTTGTTCCACCATTGAGGAAGTATATAGAGCAGTCTTAACTGATATCGCCTTGTGTGATGAGAGGGCAAGTACAGTTGATGTTTTTATTTCTGAGCGCAATGCCCAGAAGGGGCAGAACTCTATATGATTGAGTTCAAATAAGCAGGTGCAGACCCCAACATCACCTTGTAGCTTCCAGTGACTTGATTCGGGTAGCCACAGGTTGCCGGTGCAGTTTAGTGAAGAGTGGTCAGACAAGGGCTCTTCTAGGTTGATTTATAAACCAGAAGTGAGGACATGTTTGGACCGTTTTTAGATATTTTTTTTCCCCAAGTTGGAAGGCCATCTCGAAGGGCATTGCAGCAATCTAGGCAGGATATAACCATAATCTGAGGTTTTTATTTTATTTTATTTGTGTGTGTGTGTGTGTGTTATTTTTTTGTTTTGTTTTGTTTTTGTTGCCTTTGCAAGAGCAACATCAGAAGAGGCAACATTTATGCTTGTGTTGTAGTTGAATGATGGGCAGGGATATTTCAACATTAACTATGCCAGAATGCAGAATACGTGTGAATTAAACTAAGCTCATTCCATGGTTCAGTAACCACCTTTAGCAGCAACAACTTCAAGTAATTCATTTTGTTGATCCACATTTCTTTAGTATTAGTTCAGTTCATCGAGGTTGGTGAGGATTTGTTTATGCACAGCTCTTTTTAAGGCCCCACCTCAGGAAGTTAATTAGGTTGAGGTCTTTTGCTTAAGGTGCATTATGAGCAAACCACAAATAGGAATGCTGAAGTGATGCAACAGTCAACTGGTAGATGATAGAGCAGTGTCATTCATTTTGTCATCCGTGCCGGATCCATTCTTCAATAGATCCTGGACTTCAACTGTTCCAGAATTACTTTGTGTTTTATTTAAGATTTTGGAAACCAACACTGAGAATATTTATTTTGACTGTTTATGAGGGGTTTTGTTTTTGTTTTGTTTGTGTTTGTTTTGTTTTGTTTTAAATAATGGTGAGCTATGGTGTTGTGCATATAATTTTAACTAATCACTTTATATTTATTTTACCTTGACTATTCACATAAAGTTACATGGTTTTAACAGGTCCCCATAGAGTTATAGTACCAAAGAGCTCCCTTCATGCTAGAAAAGTTCCTATTCTGAAATAGGAGGCATTCATTTTATAATATTGAATTCTTCAGCCAGATATTTGTTCAGTATGATTCCAAAAAAGAAGAGATGTGTGTGCTTATATACTGTCTGTGGGGCACGTTGCAATATGGTCAAATATTTTCATATAAAGGATACTACTCTGGAAGGATTGTGGTTTGTTTAGATGCAGCTTTTCAAACCTAAGCTGTGCTGCCACTTTCCTTTTACAGGCAAAAGGCTTCTCCTTGGCAAACCTTCCAAGCAAGCCATATTTGTGTAGTTTATCATTGTTTGACCTTAATTTGAATTCACTGAGGAATCTTTGAGGAATCTTGGAAACAGTCTTGAATATTTTCCATTAGTGAAGGCTCATTCTCACTCTCGAATGTTGGAGCCCAAACACTTATGAAATGGCCTTAAACCCTTTCAAGGAGCAACAATAAATGCTTTTTTTTGTTGTTTTTTGTTTGTTTGTTTTTAAGATTATTGCCAATTGCCCTTTGTCATTGATATTGTGTTAAAACACAACTTAATGTTTCATATTTGAAAACTGTGAAAGCAGCTTTTTTCTGTGGTGAGGTCTGTATTAGTTGTGTGTATTTTATTAGCATCGCATAGCTGCTACGTACCATCTTGATTCCCGTCGAAGCAGTAAATGAGTACTTAGATTTTCACATACTACTTATTGCACGTAGACTTAGTTTCTGTTTCACAAATGGTGACATGATGTAGCATCACGTGTTCTTCATCAGAGGTGGTATTTACCTTAGTTCCAGGGCTAAAAATTGTCCATTTTTGTGCAAAACTTTCATGCAAAACTTTAAAATTGACATAAGGTTTTTCACATGACTGTAAATCTCAGGATATGTCAAAATTTAGCTAGTGCTACAGAAGATATAAAAAAATTGTTTTGTTGCTAAACTTCCAGTGAGACAAGCTGCAGCCATCCAACAACCAGAACAAGTAGTTTGTTGCTTAGTTGTTTTTTTTTTCATTTTATTTCAAACACCCTCCACTCTTTTTTCCAGGCCTCGTTAGTCTTTCTTCAGCTTCTTTTTAACAGTCCTGTTTACTTGTTAACTCTCCTTGCTTACTTCCACTTTCAGCTCTCTAGTTTCATTCTAGTATTAAAGGATCATTATTCCTCATCTCACATCCCTCACCAAATGGCATTTCTTGATGTGGTTTCCACATCCTATTTATTATATCATTCTTTACTTTCCTCTTGACCTCCCAAGCTTAAATATAATTAAATTTGTCTGCCTGCTTTTACTCTGCACTCCTTTTTTTTAATTCTGAAAGCAAACAAGAAAAATGAAGAAGCTCCAAACATTATTTTAATGCTGAGGGTCAGTGTGAATGGCTCCAAGCTGGCTAACCTTGCACCCACCATCTGCAGTGACTGAATAAAATGGTAAAGTAGCATATTCGTATGGTAGAAATCCCCCTGGCTGAAACACTGGATGGATTTTGTATTTTGGTGTATAGATTCAACTGGAGTAAGGCCCTGAGGCGTTCTTTGGTTTTTAAAGCAAACTGATACACAGGTGCCTTTGCTACACTTGGTAAGAGCACACAACATACTGGAAATTCATACTACCCTCAGTGGACCATCTGCAAGTGTCTCTGAACTATCTATTATTAATATACCTACCTATCTATTTAATTTTCTGTCTTTTTTTTCTCTTCTTCTTTCCACATTATGTAGAATTCTGAGTATATCAACCTTAAAAAAGCAGAAAAAAAACTATTACTGGTTTAATTTATTTATTTTTTCTTTTTCTTTCATTTTCTTATGTGATCCCCAATGGTTTAGTCTTAATAATACAAAAAAGCACAAATTATGCCATGTATATATCAATACCAATAAAATACTAAATAAATAATATGGTTTTTAAAGATAACCTCTGCAACCAGTGTTGAAATTATTTAATGACATTGCTGTTTCTAAGTTTCATACTATTTTTTTTTAAGTCTCAATAAAAATAAAAATACATTCTGGGAGAATTAAGTTTGTGGAAGGTACTGAAAATAACATAAATTCTTGCATTTTTTTCCATTTTTTTTTTCTTTTTAGGGGACTGTATGGTCTACACTTTCATTAATTTATGGATGTGTTAAGAGTGTTAATAGGAATGCTTTCTTGCCCTCGTAGCTTCATTGGTCAGACTTTACATAGCCACACATTTATTTACAATATATTAAAACCAGCTTTCTAAAAATCTGTAGATTCCCTATCTTCTGCCAGAATTAATCTGACTCATTAGGACATGGAACTTGCAACAATGTAGGGGAAGTGTACCCACATTCTGGGAATGCTTTACTTGAGGGGGATCACAGAAGTCTGTGCGTATTTAAACCCTCCCCTTTCTCAAGTATTTCTTAAGCAGTTCCTGCAAATTTGTCTGTATCACTGTTTAGTTTGGTGTTTCACTTTGAAAGTAAAATGGACATGTCTGATGGATGTAGAAAGCTTAACTTTAAGTGCTTGCACAATCAGCAACAAAGGTAACTGTAAATGGAATAAGGCACCGAACTTGTATTTGGTGTTGTGGCATTATATCTTGGAGGGAATGCAGGAACATGTGTTAGAGTTCTGGGTACTTATCAAGAAATGTTCAAGTCGCAGCTTACCATCCATTAAAATATCCAGCAGTTTTAATTTTAGCTGTGCAGTTTCCTCCAATATGTGGAGGATGCAAGACATGGACATGTAGACATGCCATGAGGGCAATTACACTCTTTGACATGTAAACATGGAAAATTAAATAACTGTGCAAGCAATTCGAGTAAACGCTATAATTACAATATTGTCAAATTTAAATCTATTCATGATCATATTCAAAAAAGATATGAGGTTGTCCCAGAGATGACTTAGTAAAAAAGCAACATCTATAAAGGCTGAGGCTGAGTATTCGAGTAAAGATGGGAAGAGTCTCTGCATCTTGCAAATGTGTGAGTTAATTATTCAGTTTCTTTAAAAACATTTCTCACAGCAAGATTGAGAGGGATTAGAATATTTTTGGTCCTACAATGCATAATTTCCTTGAACATTTCAAGAACTCAGGAGGACTTTCAATGCATAAAGAACGAGGGTGCAAGCCTCAGCTGGACACACGAATCTCTGATCCCTCAGGCGGCGCAGCAACAAGAGCTGTCATTCATAATGCCTTCAACAAGGGATTACTGGGGCGAGTTTGGAAAGCTCTACAGTTTGGAGTTGCACTCACAAATGCCACTTAAAGCTTGACCAAGGGGGAAAAAAGAAGCCTTATATTAAGCCTTTCAGCCTTGCAAACATCTCGGACAGACAGTTGTATAGTGGAAATATGTACTGTAGTCAGACAAATCAGTATTCCAGGTGTTTTTGGTTTTTTTTTTAAGAGAAATAAACAGCTTCTTTAATTTACAGCTAGCAGAACCTGCCTTCAAGAGGACATGATTTCCTTGGACATCTATGCATGTTTCAACAAAGACAAAGAAACTTGATCAAATTTGAATAAAAACTTTACTGCCCCAAACTTTTTTTGGAATCTTTTTTAAGCTTGAAATGTCCAAATCGATGCCTATTACCAAATTAAATTAATTTGATGAAAGGACAAAGGAACTATCTTGGGTTCACACTGTCTGCAAAGAAATAAAAGTTGAGCTAAATGTAAAATTTATTTATATTACCTCCTCTCTCCATATTGTTGTGGCTTTTTCTGATTTGTGGTTGCATTCTTCACTAATGCCTCATCCACTACTGAGAGGCTCATTGGAGCTGTACACTTCAAATATGCTTCACCAAACTTTAAATATTTCACAAAATAGAAATATAACTGTGTTTTTCTCATGTCTTCAGGTATTTTCCACCTACTATAGGATTTTTTAATGTAACATCAACAAACACAAGGTTTAGTGGTGGACGAGTTTGGTTAGTAAAGATGATACTGAGTAAACAAGAAATGGGACTATAAACACCAAAGTTTGAATATCGATACCAGGATATGGTTAGGTTAACATAACAAAACCAAGTTTTTGTTTGTTTCGTTTTTTTGTTTTTTTTAGTTACAGGTCTTTAATTTGGACTTTTTCTTAATTGTAAGCAAATATATTTTAGTATTTTCTTCTCTCTTTCTTCATCTCCTTCTATCTCTGTTTCTCTCTAGCATTTACAAATTCAGCACCAAATCTATGTTCTTTCTGTACATTTTTAGGAACATGTACCTGAAGACACACGCATGCAGTTTTATCACATTTTTCTTGCATTTTATCTTGTCTGTTTTGGCATATTGATTGTTTTTGCACTTTTAGTGTTGCAATGAATGAGGCCGTTGACCTCAAGGTGGGTGAGATGTAAAGAATGTGACTGAGCAAGTCAAGTGTTATTTAAGAAAGAAAGAGTGGGCTGATATATTTCATGGTTCTTTCAGACAGAAGGATAAAATAAAGGTTTTCATCGACCCATAAGGGGAGTTGGCTCAGGCTGTCAGATGATCAATTAAGCCTATATGATCATATGACTTTGATAGTGATAAAGATGGATAATGATTTACGACACCACATAGATCCTCTGGCATTTTATCACATTCGTCCTCTTTTTATTTAATGTTCGCTTCTTCACAGTTCTCAGATTATCCATCCATCCATGTTCTGTTCCCTGCTGAATCCATTTCTGGGTCACGGGGGTCTGCTGGAGCCAAGCCCAGCTCATAGCACTCAATAGGCAGGGGTACACACTGGACAGGTCACCAGTCAATAGCCGGGCCACATATACAGACAACCACACACGTTCACACTCACATCTATGAGCAATTTAGATCTCAATCAATCTAATGTACATGTTTTTGGACTGTGGGAGGAAAGGTTTTTTCCAGAGTACCAGGAGAAAACCCACACAAGCATGAGGAGAACATGCAAACTCCACACAGAAAGACTCCTGCCGGGAGTCGAACCAGGAACCTTCTTGCTGTAAGGCAACAGTGCTAAACCTTGCCACCTGACATCATTACATTGAAATCAAAAACATCATCAGAATTACAGTTATCTTTTATTTTTTTCTTAAATCCATTATTATGGGGCTTTCAGGTAGGGCATGTCATGCAAAGTGCTTACTTTAGTGTTAGGATTTGGTTTAGGCTCTCTTTTGCTCTCTTTTTTCTCTTTTCTCGTGTGAGTGTTCATTTGGTGGGTGCGGTTGTGAGTCTGTTCTAGGTTGGTCCACCTCGCTACCTGGGAATACTCCCTGCACACCTGACCTCAATCCTCACATCACCTGCAGCCATCAGTCTGGTCTTCTCACCACCTTTCATCAGATCGTTGCATCTACAATGTGGCCGCTGACAACACTTAATGTGTATCAATGTAATGATTATGTTTCAAACTCTTGTTTGCTCTACCCATGATCCACTGTATAATAAGCACCTCCAGATCTGGAATGGTAACATAACCATTTCAGTGACTCATCAATGGCTTCCCAGCCTGCCCATCTCCTGCTTGACAACCCCAGGAAGACACTGAAACAAGTCCTGAAGATTATCTCAATCTCCATACTGTCTACTGGAATCACAATACATTTAACTTTGTGGTTTGTATTCTGGATTCTGGGTCTCACCGAACTAAATGCAGAGCAGGAGACTAGCTGGACTCAGTTTAGACTCAGCTGCACCTGGGTCATTTCATGCATACTTCAGGCCTTGTTTAGAAGCAGGTTACCTGAGGACAGCAGCACCAAGGCTCACAAGAATGAGGATGACCTTCATGCAGCTAATCACTTCAACAGAACATTTTACTGTGAAAATAGAAAGCATTGTGTTTCTACCACTTTCAAAACATATCTATAAAGCCAAGGTTGTTGTAGATTTCCTCTCATTACCTTTCCTATTTATGTTTCACTATATTTTAAACTAGTATTGTACTAGCTTTAAGTAGCTCAGAGAAGTGGGAGAGCACAAAATCATCTTTTTCTCCATTGTTTTTGTGTGCCATCATGAAGCGTTGTGCCGAAGTTGAAATTTTCTTAAGGGTGCAGGCATGGCACGTACATCTTTGTGCTGGGCTCTGCTCACAGACATACTGATATTATTGCACCACGTAATACATAGAAATGAAAAGGTTTGATAGCGGAGTGTCCTGCATCCTAGCCAAGTTTTTTTTTTTTTTTTTTTTTTAAAAAAGGTAAAATAAAACAGTTGAGAGGAGATACTGTTAAATGTTTTCTTTCTGTGCCATATTGCTAATTTTTACAGCAACTTTGATTCAACTCTTGTCATTTTATTTTGATTAAAATTTAATCTAATTTATTCATCTGAATTGATATTGTTAATCTGACTAAATTTATGGTAGATTTAGCTGACTAAAGTATAAAAAGCAATACATTTTTGAAGCTTCCTTTAATCTTCTAAAATCAAAACAGGACATTATATGTAAAATAGCCTATTTCTTTCATCAATCTTGCTTTCCAGTTTACCTCCTGAACCTCCTCATTCCACCACTAAGTCTCCTTAATTTCATTCTCTGTCAGCAATTCAATTGATGTCCTTTATTTATTTCAGTGATTAAATATTTATTTGATTGATGTGAAATGCATTTGATAAATATGTTTTTCTTCTACTTTTTTTAGATGTAGTTCACACTTTTTTATTCCACATTCACTTACACGCGCGCGCACACACACATACACACACACACACACACACACACACACAGTAGAGGTCACCTTGGAAGTGCAAATGCCCCCCAGTAATCATTCTTGTTATGCTCTGATAGTGAAAGCAGCTTGATGTTGTTTTTATGTTTAGTCTTGTTTTGTACACCAGACACTAGGGGATGAGTGTGCCAGATCGGGTTGTTCACTCTGTTGTCAATGATAGTCAGTGACATTCTGGAGTTAATGGAAAAGGATTAACTAGATTTTTCTCTTTGCTACGCTAATGGACACAAAACCATACTCACTCACACATTAAATATATACACATATAAGTCCCACTCGTCTTTCGTGTAATTTTTGATATGACAAAAGTGAATACTGGTCCAAAAGTACCAGAATTTAATAAAAAAGAGATTTTTTTTAAATGATTTTGTCTCTAAACACCCTGATAAAATTGAAATAAAACAATCAAAATGTGATCAAAATGTAGTCTTTCAGCTTTATTTAAGATGTTTCAGAAGGGAAAAGAAGATTTTTACTATTCATGACTTACAGAAAATATAAGTAAATTCAATTCAGGTCACTTTAGCTCTATTTATATAGCGCCAAATCCTGAGAAATGTCATCTCATGTCACTACAATTCAGCTACTTCCAAATTAGTCCAATTAATACATAGCCAGTGATATTATTATTATTGTTGTTGTTGCTACTACACACACACACACACACACACACACACACACACACACACA